>JAESUZ010004755.1:0-111114 GCA_017311185.1 Proteles cristata cristata
CGCGAGATCATGACCTAAGCGAAAGTCAGACGCTTAACCGACTAAGCCACCCAGGCGCCCCTCTGTTCACTAGTTTTAAAAAGATTTGGGACGCCCGGGAGGCTCAGTCTGTTAAGCATCCGACCTTGACTTCGGCTCAGGTCATGATCTCACGGTTTGTGATTTCGAGCCCCGCATCAGGCTCTGTGCTGCCCACAGAGCCTGCCTGGTATTCTGTCTCCCTCTCTATCTGACCTTCCCATGCTCGCTCTCTGCCTCTCTCTCAAAATTAAATAAAAATAAACTAAAAACTAAAAGATTTGGTACTTGCTATCTAAGAGCCATTTCATTTGCTTACCCTCACGTTAAAAAAAAAAGTTATGAAAAACAATGGGGATGGGGGAAGGGAGGGAGACCTTCAAACTCTTTACATTCTAAAGCAAAGCAGAAGTGAATCTCGGGAAGGAGGTGTGGACTTAATAAGGATGTGGCACTTCCTCAGGATTTGGTGGGAATTCATTGACTTGATTCACAACAATTGAGAGTCACGGGGATAATTTTCCCTAGGAATGCTCATGCCCGAATACAAGGACACCTTCAGGAAGAGGAAAAGGAAGAAATACAGTCTAGGAACCTAGGATGTGAACCAGGAAATTCTTTTCCACTGTGAGCGTTTAAAAGTGCCTAACAAACTCTCCTGCCTTTTTGGAGTTTACTAGTGTGCCGTGAGGGTTTTTTCCCCTTGGATGTGCACTTAGTGCATTTTGCACTAAGATATCTGTAGGAATTTTCCATTGGTCAAAAATATCATTTACCGGAAAGGATCAGGGATGCCAGTTGTAAGTGTGAAAATTACCCAAGTCTCTGTGTTCCTTGGACCCTCGTTAAACCTTCAAGATCACATATAGTTAGACAACGATGCAATTATTAAAGCCCAGTTTCCTACCGGCCCCCCTGACACACCTTCTGTGTTTCCAGAATGAACTACTTGCTTTGCGCACATACACTCTTTTTTGTTCTATCCCCGTGCTTCGGTTTCAAGGCTGCCTACCCTTGAAGGCGGGCTCAGATCGGGCTCTGCCTTTGCAACCCCCAGCTGGAAGAAGTGCCTCGCTTCTCTGAAATTCCAAGTGCGTAGTCCGCACCTCTCTTTCGGCAATTAGTTTCCAATTTGGTATTGCAGTTCCCTTTTGTCTTAGGCAAGATGGTGGGTCCTTGGCACCTAGCACAGTGCCTGTCCCATACGTGAATGGAATGAACAGTTTTAAGTCACCCAAGGGACCGGCCGGAGGCAAAAATTTACACCCTCGCCCAGAAATATCTGTGTAATGAACACAGATCATAGATCAACAGTGTCCAGAACAGACAGAGTAGAAAGTCACGTGAGGCTACATTATCCAACATTTGGAAATAAGGCAAAAAGAAGACTGTGCGCCCTTTCCAGCACCGTGCGAGCCCATTCTCCATCAAGGCCGCCCAAGGAAGGGTCATGTAACGCTCCAGGCTGGGATGTCAGAGTTGGGCTTTCTACTTACTCTCGAGCAAGGCTTAGTCTCTGCAAAGTTAAATGCCAACTTGGAAACTTGGAGAAAACTGATGATATACAACTCATTTTGCCCAAACGTTATGACTTTACTGCCCTTTATGTCACCAACCAGTTTTGCATCTCATGTAGCTACTTTATTCTAGCGCCTTCCTCCCGCACTCGCACCCCCCCTCACCCCCCCCACCACTGTTTGGCAGCACCAGCTTCTACTGTCCTTCTTTCGGGCAGCCTTACCATTTTGCTTCGAGAAATCCTTAACAGACTCGTCTGATTATCGTATGAGAACTGGATGCTTGATTTTTGGAAAATTATATTCTGAGAATATTAGTCATTATGAACAAGGGACACGTGTAAAAAAATAGGTACTCCTGGCATCATTTCTCTACTCATTATTAATTTTTATTCAGAAGAAATTTCCCAAATTCCAAATTTATTCACCCACAAGCATTCCTTTCCATTTGGAGGCTTTGTTCAGAAGCACAGTAAAATGAATGAATATTCTTTTTTTTTTAAATTTTTTTTTTATGTCTTTTATTTATTTCTAGGAGAGAGAAGCAGCGTGAGCAGGGGAGGGTCAGAGAGAAAGAGGCACAGAATCTGAAACAGGCTCCAGGCTCTGAGCCGGCAGTCAGCACACAGCCCGACGCGGGGCTCGAACCCACGAACCGCGAGACCATGACCTAAGCGAAAGTCGGACGCTTAACCGACTAAGCCACCCAGGCGCCCCAAAATGAATGAATATTCTTTACACCTTGTCTTTACTCTCTGCATAACTTCTCATGGCCTGAGTTGTGCAGCAAGTCTGCTACAATCAATTCAGTCGCAGCTTTATTTATTTGTTTATTTTTAAATGGTTATTCTTGAGAGAAAAAGCGCGTGAGCAGGGTAGGGGCAGAGAGAGGGAGGGATAGAGGATTCAAAGCAGTCTGGCACCCACGAACAAACCATGAGATCATGACCTGGGCTGAAGTCGGACACTCAACCAACTCCACCCAGGTGGCCCTCTAGGAAATTGCTTTATTTAAAAAGCCTATATCGGGGCACCTGGGTGGCTCAGTCGGTTAAAGCGTCCGACTTCAGCTCAGGCCATGATCTCTCAGTCCATGAGTTCGAGCCCCGCGTCGGGCTCTGTGCTGACAGCTCGGAGCCTAGATGCTGCTTTGAGATTCTGTGTCTCCCTCTCTCTCCGCCCCTCCTCTGCTTGTACTCTCCCTCTCAAAAATAAAACATTTAAAAAATAATTAAAAAATTAAAAAAGCCTATATCACAACTAAATACCTAATCTTTTGGAATCAAAATGAAATCTGCTTGTAAAATACTATCTATTGTTTGAAATTGCTGTACATTATAGAAAGCAATTTTACACGTTAAAATGGTAGCATTTTGTAAATTCAAGCCACACTAATATTGTGTTAGGAGCAAGACAGTTGTTCTGAAATTGCCACTGGCCGTAATGGAGACCAGACACTAAATGCTTTAATAAGTAACTAGCTGAAATTGAATGGAATAATCACCCAGTTTGTAAAACCTTTGTAAGATTTCCCCATAAAACACAGGTCATTTTTTTTTTTAACTGGAGAGAAATTATTCTGATTGTCCTAAACATCAAATGCCATCACATTGTACAAATAAATACAGCGTGGATCATTCCATTTTTTTCCTCCATTTATTCCCTGCATATTCACTTTACCTTCTGCTGCGTCTGCAACTGTTGCCTGTACCAACCCCAACAGTGGTCAATTTCAAGGAAACATGTCAAACAACTAAAGGTGCATCTTGGCGAACACCCCGCAGTAGGTTGGATCATGTCCCCCCCCGCCCCAGAAAAATTACATCCAAGTCCTAACTCCCGGAATCTGCAAATATGACCTTATTTGGAAGTAAGGTCTTTGCAGATATAATCAAGTTAAAGTGAATTCAATACTCGGGGTAGGATGGCCCCAATCCAGCAATGGGTGTCCCTGTAAGGAGATTTGGTCACAGACACAGAGACACACAGGGAGAAGGGCGTGGGAGCACAGAGGCAGAGATTAGAGTGTGTTGCGGCTCCAAGTCAAGGAATCCCAAGAATTTCCTGGAACTACCAGAAGGAAGCATGGAATTGTCCTCCCCTAGAGCCTTCAGAAGGAGCAGGGCCCTGCTGACTCCTCGATTTCGAACTTCTGGCCTGCAGGACGGAGCCCCAGCACACTGATAACAACACCTTTTAAATAGTGCTTTTTTGTACGCTCTTTGTAAGAGCGATCAAAATCTACCATATTAGGAAAGCGAAGTACAGCTGCCTCGGGGAGAGCTGAGAGGGCAGTGGGGGTAAGACAAAGCAGTGCACGGGGCAAGATTCTCCAAGGTTTTAGTCCCTTCGATTTTGTGCCTCTCTTATATTTGGCTTCTCCAAAAGATCTAAGTTCGAGGAGACTCCCATCTTACAAGCGTAAAAGCGAGGGGATAAACCCGCGGTCTGGCAGTTTTCACATGAGACACTCACCTCCACATGCTGGCAGGTTTGGATGAGTTTAGCCAAAAGGGTCTCCAGTTCCGTGTTCCTCTTAATAAGGTTGGTGAGGTTACTCTCTAAGTTTTGCTGTTCAAAAAGAAAAGAAAAATATTATTCTGCATACTTTTAATGCTTCAGCATACACAAAATTACTCATACTCCGGAAAAGCAGATCAATTTCTCAGAAACCTCAATGAAATCTATGCAGCCCTAACTATTTATAGATTTAAGCTCAGCTTTGAGAAGCTGCATTTAAAAGAACCTCTAAAAAGGGTTCAAATTTCATTCTTTTTGTTCCTGCTTCTTGTATGAACTCCGGCACATTTACCTGAATAATTAGTTATAGGTCACGGACTAGGGAGAAAGGAGGTAATTGGATTTCTACTTCTTTACCTGAATCAGAAATGGCAATAATATAAGGAGTATATTCCCACAGCAAATCAACCATTATTGGATTTTTAGGATTTACCATTTTACGGGCAGGCTGAGGTCAGCCCCTCAGAGGAAGGTTTGAATTATCCGGCTATCGTGGACATTATGACTATTTATAGGCATTTATGAGATATAGGAAGTCCTCACCATACACGTTTACTCACTCACGGTACATTTTATTGCACCCGCTTCTTTTCTTTGCCTATCGACCTATCAATGCCAGATCAAATTTCCTCAAATGCCACATTTTTCTTATCACTGTCCTGCTTACGAGTCTAGAATTATTTCCTCTTCTGTTAGAACAAACATCAAAGTTAAAGTTCCCTGCAATGACTATTAAATCTCATTTTCAACCACAATAACCCACTTCTCGGGGCGCCTGGGTGGCTTAGTCGGTTAAGTGTCCGACTTTCGCTTGGGTCATGATCTGCGGTTCGTGGGTTTGAGCTCGCATGGGCTCTGTGCTGACTGCCAGCTCAGAGCCTGGAGCCTGTTTCAGTCTGTGACTCCCTCTCTTGACCCTCCCTGCTCACACTGTCTCTCTCCTAGAAATAAATAAAACATTAAAAAAAAATTAAAAAAAAAAACAAAAACAATAACCCACTTCTCATTCTGTAAGCTCTTTGTTTATACCATTCGTTCACTTATCTGCTCATACAAGTACTTATTGAGTTTCTACTAGAGGCCAGACTCTGAGAGATACTGGGGAAGCAAAAATACTCCCACATCCCATCCATAAGGAGATGATCTTGCCACTCACTGGGTGAGAGGGGCTGTAAGCGAGACAAGGGGCAGAGTCAGGGCCACTTGGGGAAGGTTTCCCGGAGGATTCGGTCTTTCCGCGGAGTCAGGAAGGATGGGCGCAGGTGGAAGGATAGGCAAGGGGGTTTTCGGTGAACAAGAGCGGGAATCTCTTGGGGAGACGGGATGGACGCGGAGGTGCACGCAGGGAAGTGGTTCCACAGGCAGGTGTTAGAACAATGTCATGGACCAAGATCAGGGCAAAGCATTAGGACGACCAGGTGTTTTAACAGTTCGATAACTCACAAATTCAGTGAAAATGTGGAACGGAAGGAAACTTCATGGAAAAGAAAAAGAGACCAAGGATGTGTAGTGCCATCTGAGAAAAAGGATTTGGAAAGAGTGTGGGGGATTATGAAAATTAATAACTTCATAAAGGGGCTAATAGCTCATTACGCTGTGACATTTATTTCTCAAAGTGTTTACTTTTTCTACTCTCCAAAATTTTAGATTTAGAAAGGCGTATTCAGGAAAAGAATCACTTTTATTTAGTGGCTAAGATGTGTAAGTCAGAAGCAGAAATCCCTCTGGTCATTCTTACACAAGTTATGCCTACTTTCTGGTCTTTATCCTATTGCCTAATTCTTTTTATTTCAAGGACTACATTTTTCATTTCCAGCAGATTCTTTATCACATCTCCCTCTTCTTGAATTACCTTCTCTTCCTGTTCCCAGATGCAATTCCCTCCTTCATAATTTCAAGAGAATGAAACATTCTTATTTATTCTTAAGCTTATTTGAAAAAACAAAGCAATTCCATGTTTTTCTGTGTTTGCGCAACGCTTCCCAAGAATCTGATTTTATCAGTATCTTATAACTTTTGCCTCACAGCTCATCTGATGTGAACTTGGCCCCCTGTACTGTGACTCGGTGATTGGCACAGCCACGCACGCTGCCCACTCTTGATTCGGAGCTTGAGGTTGTTTCCCCAGAGAGGACACTGCCACGAGACACCCGTGTGTCAGAGGGGCACAGCTCCTGGTGTGACTTGGTACCTCTGCTTCCTTCCCTGAGAATTCTATCCGGATCCAATTCCAGAGAAGGTGGGATGTTCACGGGGAGTCCTGGCCTCCAGGCGTGTGGGACAGTGTGAGGCTCCTGACCCGTGTGCGATTCTCTCCGCTGTGTCCCTCTCAGGTCCCCACTGCTCTGTCTCGTCCCCACTTCTCATGAGTAGCCCAGCATCAGCCTTCCCTCACTATTCTGCATTTCCTTTCATTTCTGGTCCTTGGAGATTTTCCTCATATGTTTACATGGTTATTAGTTTTTTTAAAAAAGTTTATTTTTGAGAGAGACAGAGCATGAGTGGGAGACACAGAGTCTGATGCAGGCACCAGGCTCTGAGCTATCAGCACAGAGACAAAGGCGGGGCTCGAACCCACGAACTGTGAGACCGTGACCTGAGCCGAAGTCGGACGCTCAACCGACGGAGCCACCCAGGCGCCCCGGTTATTAGTCTTTAAAATCCATTTGAAAATATTTTATCTATAATTCTCGTGTGCTCAGAATTCAGAAGGGGGTTCTGTACAGACTTCATCCGGACTGGAAGACCGACACGAAGAACTCCGAAGCACTCAAAGGGTCTCAGATAGCAATATTTTAAAGGAGAAAAAGGACTACTTCCCACTTCCAGGTTGGGATGCCTTACCAAAAAGTCAGAGAAGGAGCCAGACAGAATGATTTAGGTGTACGTTAATGAGTTCACGTTGGCATCAAAGAAGCACTTGCCTTCAATGCTCTTACCAACAACGACGACGACGAGGAAGACAGCAGGCAAAAGTTTTTCTGTTTGGATGAAATGAATCACAACCACCAATCACCTTAGGGTCGGAGACAGGACTACTTCAGGGTGTATTTGTCAACTTCTTTCCGTACATTAATCTTAGGGAATTGTTTTCCATGTCTTTTTGGCTGACCCCTCAGAGCAGGAAATTTCTAGGGAAACACATCATCTACCTGTTTACAGTTCAGTTATCACAGGTATGATGTTTCTAAAGCTAGTCAGCAAAAGAGAGCCGAATCAACATAATCTAACACATTTTACAAACATCTGCTTGCTTCCCCTCCCTTTATTAAGTCTACATCATGTAGGAAAATCTGTTTTTAATCAACTAATGTGTAGACGAAAGCCTGTGGTTTAAACACACTGACCTATCTAGATCCTTCGGGGTTATTCACATTTAAATAGTACAAGTGTTACTGAAGTCCACGAAGAATTGCCGAGTCACTTACAAGCATAATAAAGGGAAGTGAAGCTGGAGAGAGACTTGTTTCCAAGAAGTACCAAAGGGACTGACAACATTTGTGAAGAAAGCCCGGGTAATGGGAAGGGAACAAAATCCAGTCCTCAGTGAACCATGCATCCATAAGCTTCCACTACAGGGACTTCTGTGGAGTTTTCTAGAACTTAACTGTATCGCTAACATCCTGTGTGGTGGTCAGCAGGTCCTATAACCTCCTAATTTTGGCTGTGCTTTGTGCAGAAGAGAGAGAATATTTTTTGGCATAGGGTTTGGGGACTAAGCGTAGAGAAGCATCTACTTCCCTATGGATATCTAAGGAATTCTAGAGAATACCAAAAAAGTAGTTTTAGTGTCCTGTTCTCACCTCGAAAACGTCAACATATTTACATCTCCTCATGGAGCTGAGCTTTGTGGAGATCGAAGGAGTCAGGCAGGAGTGACCACACATGCGGAGTGAGGAGACCGGGGCTACCCTCCCAGCTGAATTCTCCCGGACAGAGGACTCTCGGGCTCAGTCTTCCCATCCCTGTACGGGTACTGCCAGATCTACCCATCTGGGCTATTGTGAAGGTCAGGGGAGAAAATGAACGCATTCACCAGGAACCACAGAAACGCGTGCTGAAGTCATGAATTACAGGGTAAGACATTCAGTTTGGTGTCAGTACCAGGCACCACGGGGGACCAACCCCGTGCCTCCAGCCGTCACCATCCCCAGGCTTGCTGGCGGCGTTAGGCTGTGGGCACCTGTTCTTCTGGGCACTGGGGATTTATCCGGTCCCCAGGCGGAGCAGGCTGGGGTGCCGGGGAGAACAAGGGGAGGCTGATGCCTCCGTGGGTGGATGAAGAGCCAGCTTCTCTCATCTCCCAGGTGGGAGCACTCTGAATTGTGCCCCATAACATCTTCCAGAGAGCCCCACCGAGAGGGGCCCAGCGGCCCACAGCAACAACGCTCGAGTCTACCCCGTCTTTCTGCCGCCTTCCCTTCCTGGTGCCGCTTCCCCTCTCCCCAACACATGCCTCCTGGGTCACCTTCCAATGTGG
This sequence comes from Proteles cristata cristata, assembly GCA_017311185.1. Taxonomy (NCBI): domain Eukaryota; kingdom Metazoa; phylum Chordata; class Mammalia; order Carnivora; family Hyaenidae; genus Proteles; species Proteles cristata. Next base: position 8,536 of record JAESUZ010004755.1, read on the forward strand.
ATTCTGAGCCATGGTCTCCTTCCGGGAGATCTCAGCTAAAACCTTGTCGGGAAAATAATCCTAACGCATTATTGTTTTAATGTTTATTTTTTTGAGAGAGAGCGCACGCGTGCACACACAAGCGGGGGAGGGGCAGAGAGAGAGGGGGACAGAGGATCCGAAGCAGGCTTTGAGCTGACAGCACAGAGCCCGACGCGGGGCTCGAACTCACAAACCTGAGCCGCAGTTGGACGCTTAACTGACTGAGACACCCAGGCACCGTAACCCATTATTTTTGAGTACACCTTCTTATGAAAAATAGCCAAATTAATAAAAAAAAAAAAAAGATTTTATTGCTTTTGAAAGACATTTGCAAATACAAGAGATTGTTTTCTCTTCCTCCATCTTTAACGTTTTCTAGAGGTCACATATCCTCCAAATTTCAGACTTTAAACTAGCGGTCACTGGGGGAACCTGGGTGGCTCAGTCAGTTAAACGCCCAGCTTTGGCTCAGGTCATGATCTCACGGTTTGTGGGTTTAAGCCCCGCGTCGGGCTCTGTGCTGACAGGCAGCTCAGAGCCTGGAGCCTGTTTCAGATTCTGTATCTCCCTCTCTCTGACCCTCCCCTGCTCATGCTGTCTCTCTCTCTCTCTCTCTCAGAAATAAATAAAGCATTAAATAAATAAATAAATAAACTAGCGGTTACTGGAACTACAATGTCCACCACAAATGTGAATCACATTTTAAATTTTCTAATAGTCATGTTAAAAAACAAAAGTAAAAAGAATCAGTTAAAATTAATCTTATGAATATATTTTGCCTAATCCAACAGCCAAAATATTTCAACCTGTGATCAATATTAAAAAACTGATGAGCTGGGGGGGGGCACTGGTGGGCTCAGTTGGTGGAGCAGAAGACTCCTGATCTCGGGGTTGTGAGTTCAAGCCCCACAATGGTTGTGGAGATTACTTAAAAATAAAATCTAGTGGGGCACCTGGGTGGCTCAGTCAGCTAAGCATCAGACTTCAGCTCAGGTCATGATCTCATGGTTCGTGGGTTCGAGCCCTGCGTCAGGGTCTGTGCTGACAGCCAGCTCAGAGCCTGGAGCCCATTTTGGATTTTGTGTCTCCCTCTCTCTCTGACCCTCCCCTGCTCATGCTGTCCCTCTCTCTCAGAAATAAATAAAAAAACATTAAAAAAATTTTTTAAATAAAATCTAAAAAAAAACCCCAATGAGTTATTTTAGATTTTCTTTCTTTTTACTAAGTCTCTGGAATCTGGTATGTGTTTTATACATATCACACACATATATGTTATATATATGTTAAGTATATATGTAAAATACATACAGAATATATTTTATACATATACAATTCACACCAGTTGCATTTCAAACACTCAGTTTCTACACACAGCTAGTGGCTCTAGAATCTAGAACGGGGGTCAGCAAGCTTTTCCTGTAAAGGGCGAGGTCATAAATAGTTTAGTCTTTTAAAAAATTTTTTTAAGTTTCTTTTTGAGAGAGAAACAGAGTGAGAGGGAGAAAGGCAGAGAGAGAATCTCAAGCAGGTTCTGCCCTGTCAGCGTGGAGTCTGATGTGGGGCTCCAACTCACAAACCATGAGATCATGACCTGAGCCGAAACAAAGAGTTGGATGCTTAACCGACTGAGCCACCCAGGCACCCCAATAAATATTTTAGTCTTTATTGGCCATTAGCTCTCCATTGCCAGTGCTGAATTCTGCTGCTATTTTAATAAGCAGCCACAGACTATACATAAATGGATGGGCAGGGCTCTGCTCCAATAAAACATTATTTACAAAAATAGGTGGTGACTGAGATTTGTCCCATCGGCCAAGCTCCTTCCTAGGCCTGGGGATGCGGTCTTCCCTCTGGAATGCACCTGCAGAGCAGGAAATAATTCTGTTCCAATGAGAGGGCATAACGGAAGCATACTATGTATGAAGTACCTACTACATACCCATCACTGCTTCATCCCTTCTCATTAGAAATGCTCAAATATTTATTGTGGGAACTTTTAGTATGGAAAACTGAATATCCATTGGACAGCTCTTCTGAAATCGAATGCCGTAAAGCAACCAACGAGTCAGTTCATTTAACAACTACTACAGATTTTTAAAACATTGCCTTCTACCCTTTTGGGCTTTTCCCATTGGTAGCATGGAGTCTGAACCCAAGAAGAGGGGCTTGACAGTTGAGAAGGATTCTGAAGGGATACTATCTAACCCCCTAAGACCACAAGGTCGACTTGAACTCACAAACCGTGAGATCATGACCTGAGCCGGAGTTGGATGCTTAACAGACTGAGCCCCCCTCCATGGTGCCCTCCCATAACTTTTGTTTTTAATGCATACACCTCTGGTGCACTTCCAGGGAGCCATACTCGACGTCCCTCATGTCAGGGAGTTTTCAGTGAGGGTTATGGGAGCTGATGCTTTAACTCGGCAGGACAGATTTCACACCAATCTCAATACGAGCCTGTAGGCATGGATATGGACACCAGCTGAGAATAGTAAATGCAGCTTAACAGATGAGCTTTGTATTTCCACATACACTGATACCTAATCAAACGGCAAGGTAAGCAGACAAAAATACTGCTAATTTCAGCCTTTGGAGACCCGTACCTAAGAATCAGGTTGCAGGGAATTAATGGCTTGTCATTGAGCGCTACTATTAAAATGTATGCCTGAAATTGGAGATTTCAGTAATTCCTTTTGGGTTTATCCAGGCCTTAAAGAATGTTTGCTCTCATTCCGAAGGCAACACTTTAGAATGTCTTTAAAGTATAATATTAAGTCTGGTTGCCTTTCAAGGCAAACACAGATCTGGCTTGTTTCGCTCCATAATATTCAGGGCGACATTCAGGAACCGTGTTTGTAGCGCTGACATCCAACACCACCGCTCCAGCACGATCAGGATATGAACACGTCGAGTGCCACAATCCATACATTTTCTTCTAAGAAACTTTAATAACAATCCTTAATATGAAAACACACCCGTATTAACACATGCCACCTGCGTCAAGGCATAAACTCTTTATATGTAACTAAACACTCAAGATGTTTTAATTACATCGCAGGAGTTTAAGGCTATCTTCAGGCCTGACTCACGACAGACCGCGAATACGTGTGATTTATGCTGGTTTTATTTTTTAATGCCTTTTTTTTCACTGGTTATGATAGTTAACATTTCCAAATGCCCTGGCAAGACAGGCCGCCCAGGGAACTTCAAAAACATAATAAAACCCAATCTGCATACAAATTTAAGTCAAGTGTTCCGCGGACTACAATTTGAGCCATTTTGATACGTGATACTATATTTACCTTGTCAGGTTTTATTTGATATTTCTATATTAATTCCATAGAACCGGCTCCATATATTTATAAAATCCATCGTCCAGAGTTCAGGGCTTATATTCTAATCTGGTAGCCAATAATATACAGAGAGCAAGTTTTAAATACCATTTACGGTCTAGAAGAGCTTTAAAATTTTAATGGAGATAAGTTAAGTATCTTAGTAGAGGGCCCTCCTTGGTCACTCCTCATCCCCTGGCCCTGTTCCTGCAGATACTAAGAGATGCGAGCAACGGACCCACGACATTTGTCACTTTTGAGAATCGATACTGAGGTGAAGGAAGCTGGATTCCTAGGAACCTCTGAAAATCTGAAAGTTAGCCATTTCCATCGCCAAATTTGTGCCTGTGGAGAAGTCTTTCAGATAAAATGACTGTAACTTTTATCAGTGGACCATATGGGGAGCATTTCCTAGGATTACGGTGGAAGTAGAGGAGTCATGAAGGTCTAATTCGGTGCTGTTTTGCTGCTTTTCTCTGCTCATTTGCTCCTTTTCAGGCTCTCAAATCAGCCTCCACACAGAGCTCTGGGTCGCCATAGCACATATGAGGCAACCTACGGTCAGTCCATAATTAGATGGTGAACGGGTACCTGGGTCGTTCAGTTGGTTGAGCGTTGGACTTCAGCTCATGTCATGATCTCATAGTTCATGGGTTCAAGCCACACATCGGGCTCTGTGCTAACAGCTCGAAGCCTGGAGCCTGCTTTGGATTCGGTGTCTCCCTCTCTCTGCCCCTGCCCCACTTGCACTCTCTCTCTCAAAAATAAATAAATTAATTAAAAAAAAAAAAGAATTAGACGGTGAAAAGATCATGGGAATATCGGAAAACAGACTGATAGTAGTTAATCGTTTTTGCTCAAAAGAAAAGCTTTCGGGGCATCTGGGTGGCTCAGATGGGTAAGCGTCTGGCTTCAGCTCGGGTCACCATCTCACGGTCTGTGAGTTTGAGCCCCGCGTCCGGCTCTGTGCTGACGGCGTGGAGCCTGTTTCAGATTCTGTGTCTCCCTCTCTCTCTGCCCCTCCCCTGCTCACGATCTGTCTCTCTTTGTCTCGAAAATAAATAAACAGTAATAAAATTTTTTTTTAATAATTAAAAAAAAAAAGAAAAGCATTCAAACAGGGGAAATCTGAATCTCCCATGGCAGGGGCGACACAGTACAGTCCACAGACCAAATCCCGCCTGCCACCTGTTTTTGTATGGCTTGCCAGCACAGAATGGTTTTGACATTTTCAAATGACTTGAAAAAATGAAAAGACAAAATTTTGTGACACATGAAGAGTATATGAAATTCAAATTTCTGCGTCCGTAAAGTTTTACGGGAGCACAAAAGTGATCACTGTTTTTGGGTTGGCAGTGTTGCCACTTCGGAGCCACAATGACGGAGTTGAGTACTGGCCCTTTACTGAAAAGTAGCCTCCTTAAAAACAGTAAAAACATCTTAGAAAAATAACCTAAACACTTTTTATTGGTTAATAAAGAGTGTTTTCTCTGTTGGTCTAAGTCATTTTAAATTTTCAATATTTCAGCTCACTTAACATTTTATTTAAAAAATTTTTTTAATGTTTACTTATTTTTGAGAGACAGAGCGTGAGCAGGGGAGGGGCAGAGAGAAAGGGAGACACAGAATCCGAAGCAGGCTCCAGGCTCTGAGCTGTCAGCACAGAGCCCGACGCAGGCCCTGAACCCACGAACCGTGTAGATCATGACCTGAGCTCGAGTCGGATGCTCAACCGACTGAGCCATTTGGGCGCCCCTCACTTCACATTTTCAATCCGTGCTCCGAGAGTGGAGGAGAATACCTAAAATTTCAATCGTTGAGGGACTCAAAATTCTCAAGGAGAAGACTCTTTTCATTTCTTTTTGTTGGCTACCAAAATCATTTTTAACTCATAAAAGAAACAATGGCTTTAGATGATGTGAAATGCAAAAGTCTGAGTCAATTCCTCTGTCAACTTTTGTTCACAGAAGCAGAAAATCCAGGCTGGAAAAGAGTCAGAAAGGATCTCAAATGGAATCAAAGTTGTTATGGCAAGAGCATGGTCAAGCGTGGGTAAAGAAGACCGCACAGCACAGGGAACTGTCAGTTCTTTCCACTCTGTAAGTATCAAGCGCTGGGTTGCAGGTACACGCCGAATGTGGAATTACTCATTAATTGCTTTTCCCATCAACTCTGTTTTCCTCAGTCTTTTTTCGTAATCATAAGACTCGCCTCAAAGGGGTCCTGAGAGCGCAAGATAATTAATGTCTACAAAATCCCCCGACACTGATGGATGTCACACACCTTATTTGTATATGTCACTTCAAGCTTTACTTCCTCCATCACTCAGAGATTGAATAATTTTGATCTTATCCCCTTTCCTCCATTTTAAGTAGATGATGACATTGCTAGATACTCATTAACGGACATGTTCTGGCTTTTCTACTTAAATAGGGTTTTAACTGACACCACCAAACATTTTTACCAGACCTGACTGCCTCACGGTGGATGTTTAGCCTTCAACGAATGGAAATACAGTTTTGTTTTTAAGATGCCATGGAAGGGCCAAATCTTTTTCTAAGCCGGTACTTCACATTCTGCAGACCCTTCATTTTGGTTGAAGTGAATATATGCAGTTTATTTCAAGCTACAATAGTTGAGTCTTTGATCTAACGATTTGGCACAGATAACTTGGATTTGCTTTGTTTCTACGGCAATGTTTATCTCCTAAAATTTTTAGGTTTTAGAGGAATATGCCTTTTCTGGACCAGCTGCTGAAAACGATTATTAAAATTCAATACATGGTCAGCTTTGCTCTTGAATTTGTGGCATTCCCAAGAAGGATTCATATTGTTCACAAAATTCATATCCCCATCTGGGAGGTGCAAGAAGCATTAAAGCCAAGGGAGGTTACACTCTTTGACACACACACACACACACACACACACACACACACACAAAAGATTAAAATTCCATTCCATCCAAAGGGGTCTGGTCTGTTAAGAATTTACAAAATCAATGTTATGTAAGAGAATTCCCCATTTGGGACAGCCTAGAGAATCAAAGAAGAATATGAAAGCATGCCATTGTTTCTCAGCCCTGAATAACCTTCAAAGACAGAACCTTCCTTGGGTTTTAGACCTTTGAATCTCAAATTCCTTGAATTCAAACTGCATCCTTCGTCCCTGACTTGACCACCTTTATTCAGCCATTTCCTCCTCAGTAGGACTGAGGCTGTCTTTGTCCAATCAAGGTGATTTTCACTGAGTCGAAATTTAAAAAAAACATAGAAGTTATGGAAGGAAGGAGGGTAGGAAGGCAGGCAGGAAGGTGATGTCGGATCATGGGGTTAAGTGGTGCCCACCCTGTCCTGTACGCTGTAATCACCTGGGGAACTGAGCAAACACCACGCTCAGTCTACACCCCCTTCCCAACCAGTCTGAATTACTTAGGTTGGGGGAAGGAAAGTCCAGGGATTGGAATCAATAACTTATTCCCTTTACTAGTTTTGCACTTTAGATTTATTCAGAATAAAAAGAGTCTTTTCTTGTAATGCAGCATATACATACAATGAGTGCAGGGATAAAACTATATAAAGACGTCGCTACAAGTGTGAATTTATGCGAATCGATCATAGAAAATCTCAGCAACTTTACTAAAACGGTGCTTTGCAGGGAACACCAGTTAATTGTGGCCCAGAAATTCCGAGGGCTTTTTTGACTAGAAAATACAGGGAAATGCTCTGTTGAGTCATCCGAGTATTCCTAATGTCTAAAAAGAACTTCTGACCACCTTGATTTATACCTTGCAACCTATTAATATCATACCAATTTGGTTTGTTGATTTCAGCAGTAATTATCTCACCAAAAATATAACAGAAGTATGCTACAGATGTTTATAATTCAACAAGATTTTTAATGTGGTAAATCAAAGATGTCGGGGGAGAGTTTTAAGAACTCTTGATGACAAAAAATAGATTCACTGCCCTACCCAGATTCTTTGAAAGGTCAACTCAGGCAACACAATTGCCTCGAAGACTAGAAGCGCCTCTAGACTAAAAGGTAAAGTGCAAATATTTACAATGGTGGAAATCACCGTGATAACATTTCATCCCTTCCATCTTTGTCCATAATATTCTGTGCCTTTGATCAAGGGCCACCTGTCGGCTGGCAAAAATAATAATAATAATAATAATAGTTCTAGAGAGTTGGATTATTTCACTTGTAGTGCTTTACCAAAAAGTATTAAGCCATTTTCCCAGAGTTAGTTTGTGTATACCTTTAAAGTTTCAGTGTATTTCAGAAATGAACGAACTCCCATTTCCCCAGAATATATTCTGGTTTGCGCATACCATGTTTTGCTAAAGAGGAAGTCAAAGAATAAATGCTGCTTTAAAAAAAAATGTTTTAGAGCCATTTGCTTTTAACCCAGTGAGAGAAAACTGTCCAATATTCGGAGAAGTGGAAGGAGGCTTGCCGGTTAAAACAAGGATGAATAACAAACTCCTATCTCGTCCTGTCCACGGAGTCTAGTTCACAAAACACAGCGAACATGGACCAGCAGTGGCAGCCTCGCCGGGGAGCTGGTTGGAAAGGCAAATTCTTGGGTTGTGCCCCAAGCCTGCTGAATCATAAAGTCAAGGTGGGCCAGACCTTGTGATTTAATAAGCCCGCCAGGGGATTCTGGTGAGTGCTGACGTTTGAGAACCACTTACCTGAATGTTGTAACACTCTTGGGGGGTGGCGGTTAAATTTTTAAAGCGAAGAGAAGCTAAGTGGGGGGTAAGTAATGGCTGTGCTGTTCTCTGTATCTTCCCTTTCTCATAGATGCCTTTTGATTCTACTACTCAGTCTTTGTCATCAGGCCTTCCCCCGAGTTCCTTCAGTCTCCACTGGGGAACAGGAAGCACGAGGGAAGGGGGTGCTAGCCACAACAGAGGGGCGAAACAAGGCAGCGCTGGAGAAATTGGGTACCGGGGCAAGATGCCCCAACGTCATGGCAGATGGAAGGCTTGGAATGAATGCGTACCTCAGTCAACCATGCTTTCTACCTCGTCACCATTGGCAAGTCTGAATTGCTTTTTCTAATAAAAACATAGATAGAACTCAGATGTTCAGAATGTTCCAGAAGAAAAAAAAAATCAGTCTTGGTGAAGTTGCCCCAGTGTATTCTCAATTACTTATAAATGCTGTTTTGAAAAATGTTTAAGTGGTGTTGAAAGGGGGAGAGGGCAGTCAGCCAGCAGAGGACCCAAACTCATCTGTTTATGATGAAAACATAATGCCATCCCCCCAACTGGTTGAAGTCAGTGCACCTCTTTAAGATCTGGCTTGACACAAAACATATAAAGCTGAAAGCAAACGTTAAACTTCGCTCTCAGAACTTTTCAGCGTGACTTTTGTCGTCTGCTTTTCAAATGCCTGTGATCTCGGTTGACCACTGTGATCGGACCCTCCAGGGAGGTAGAACGTAAACCCACGACATCAAAGACAGCTCGATAGTTCAACGGTGATAGTAAATCATACAGTGGCCTTCCACTAACCATTACTTTTCTCCGATGCGTTAGTTTTATTTGAATGGAGTGTCACTTACATAGCTAATGAGTACATTTTCAAATCAAACACATTTACTGTAATTGAAGGCAGACTTTAGCACCGCATAATTTTGACTGCAAGTAAGTCTAACACCAGAACGTGTTCTTTCCATCTCCAAACAATTATGACAAAACAGTGACTTCACACACACACACACACACACACACACACACACACACACAGCATTAGCCAATGTGTACTCTTTTCCAGCACTGGTTCTCTCTTCTGTCCTGATAATATTCAAAGTCTGACCTCAGATCTCAAGTGTGACCTAAACTTTGGTCTCTCATTCCCACCTCCATACCAACATTAAGCTTTGATGATCCCTTGTTATTTTAAACCCAACTTTCTTAACTGCATCATCTGCCCCTTTGAAATTTCTTCCCACTTCCTAGTCTTTACAAAGGATAATTACCATTCTCCAGGTGAGAACCACAACATACTCGTAGACTCTCTCTACGTCATGCATTCTAGTAGCCACTCTCTTGGTTGTTTATTAGAAGCCCCTTCGGCCTCAGCTTTCCCTTTCCTTCTCAAGGCTACCACTCTAACCATCTTCTTCCATGAAGGGTTGGCTTTCATTCCTCTAATTTTTGCCCAGCCAAGCGGGTCCATGTGTGGTCACCAAGGTAATCTGAGCAAGTCTGTATTAACTATAGTATCACATTCTCAAAAGTCCAAAAGCTGTCTGGTCATAATTTCCCTAGTAGAAGTCAGCTATAATTACCAGCGTCCTGCTGAATGAATACTAAACTTCAGTTACATTGTTTTCCTTATTGGCCAATAACAGCCATGACAGTTGCTCCTTCTGAGCCATTGATTGTGACTTTCTACCTACCTAGAATTTTTTTTTATCCTCCCGCCCTCCAGCACCCTGCTGAGAATCGAGCAGAGTGCTATGCGAGCAAATAGAGGCACCAATAAATGCTTGCTAGATAAAAGAATACATGAATACCATGAATGCAACTAACGATTTCCTGTCTATAACAGAAATCACATAAAGCCAAATCTGAATTCTCTTTCAAAGTGGGATAAGATTAAATCATATGTTTCTGAAGGCATCAATACATATTTGAGACATCAAGCCAGAGTTCACTATATTATAAAAACGCTTTGATTAAATTAGTTTCAGAAATTGCTCTCCGGCCAAGGAGCTATCTACTACGCAATGGATCAGGCAATAAATCTTGGACTGTATGTGCTGACAGGTGTAAGATGATTTATTGAATTGTAAGACAAGGAATTGTGAAGCATTACTAAGAAAATATATACTCTCTTCCAATGGAACATTATTTTACTTAACAAAAGGAATTCAGGAAGATACCATACTATTAAAATAATCGCACAAATGCTTCCCATACATCATTAATTCTATATATTAAAAGTAATCCAGGAATGAAATCATTAGATCGTGCTGCTGGCTCGAGATCAGACGGATGACTTAATAATGATCCATTTCCCTGAAATAAAGCTCATCTCTGCCTGGTAATAATCAGAGAATTTACACTACCTGTGACCTCCAACACTGCTTCACCCACATGTTAGTGCTGTGATTTTTACTCACTTATCTGGTTTTTCTTTGCAATGTTATTCTGTTTTACACAATAACTAAAGAAACTGAACCACATATTTAACTTTCTCTTCATAATTGAACTTCATTATACTGTCTTCCCAAATTTTACCATTTAACCTGTTTCTTGAAAATTACCACTAACCATTTGAGCTATAAGCTTCTCCAATAACCAAACAATCTAAACTTTTTAAATAAAAAAAAAATGTACCTATGGAGACCTTCATGTTGGTTTAATGAAAAATGGCATCTTAGGTGCTCGGGATACAAAGGCAACCTGCCGTGCCCACGGAGAGGCTGGTATGATTATGCCACGATATACATGTAGAACAGTGTGGAAGTGTACCAGTCAGAAAGGTACACATCTTGTTTTGTCAAGATGGAATGATATTGCTAGAGAATTTGATATTCCTGCTCTTGGTCTCTAGCTCCCCAAGAGTCTTCTAGCCCTGAACAAAATCCTAGGTCCAGAAAAGAGATCTCCCTAGGAGCCTACTCTAGGATAGAATGCCAAAGAGATTTCATTCTGGCTAGAGCCAGCCCTCCGGGTCAGAGAGATGCTGAAAGATAGTGGGTAGGTGGGTTCCTGGCTCCTTGTGGAATCCCCAGAGTTGTTCGCATGGATCTTAATGACCATTTAGTTCCTGAAACTTTATAGAGGAAATCTGGACCAACAGTTGTTGGGCACAGCAACACCAGAAGTGTCTCTATTATGCTCCTGTTGTATGGATAACAGGATGATTGGGCCTCTGTTCACCACCATTGCACAAGTGATTCATTAAGTGGGAATGGAAGCTCAGATAGAAACATCCTGCACGCTGCCTGCAAGACTTTAAAGAGTAGACCTCTTGAAAGGGCCTTTGTAAGGTTCCAAGATTGGGACATTCCCTAAGCCTTCATAGCACCAAGTAGTCATGAAATCAGTCTGAAGACCTCAGCTGCCTGTAACCTGAGTCTGTTTCCTGGGCTGTTGGTATTCCACGCAGCAAACAGTTCTAGCTGTGGTCTGCAGGATGCTCTGTGGTTCACAGAAAGAGATTCAGAACCAAAGTAGCTCAATTATAATCTGATACATTGTTTCAACGTATGAGAGTCAGCGTGTCCTCGATCATTGGAGACCCGACATCTCACCCTTGGAGAGGACTCCAAGGATGGGATACTGAGTTCCATCCAAATGGAATCTATGGCATAAGTGATGGGGATCGCACGCACATAGTCAATTTGGTAAACATTAGGTCTACCAGTGCCAATATTCTCCTGTAACACATACAGAGACTCCCCCTGCCTCTTCTTATTGTTAGAAAACTTCAGATACAAAAGACGTGAACTCCCTCTAAGGATAGCATCGTTAGGACAGGGCTCTGGTCTTTTTCCCCATTGGATTCAACATACCTGATAGTGTGTTTGCTGCATAGCCGATTCTCAAGAAATATCTGCTGAAGTAATGGGCGGATGCATGGGTGAGTGGATAGATGGGTGGGAGGGTGGGTGAATGAGGGCTCCTACAGAGAAATGGGAAAAGGATGTGGCACTTTAGTCCCAAATCCTGAGAAAGAATTTAGGTGATGCAGAAAGTTCTCAGATTATACTGTTCTCATAGTTATCCTGGTGCCACCGAAGAGCTGGAAATAGTTCCAGTTCTCTTAAATGAACCCTTCTGGTTCTATTGAGAGCTTTCTGGAAGGATCCACATACTTGGTATTTGGACATTCTATGGAAGATACCAAAGGCAGTGGACCTACGTGTCTCCTTCTCTGACAAAAACCTTGATTCTCTCCTCTGTATGTGCTGAAAAGAAAGGCCTTGCTCTCATGGCTGCATTTTCTCCCGTGGCGGGAAAGTTGCGGTTGCAAATGAGCAGACGAAGTTAGTAGATGCTTGTTTTTAGATTGCAAACAGAAAACACTGAGTTCAGGTGCTAGTAATCGGTTTTTCCCTGCAGCGATTCACAACTGGTTATGACAGCTTCTCAATATCTGAAACATGAACTTCAAAACTGGAATCTGAAGGAAACATCCTTCCACGTACTCTGAAGCGGGCTACGTGCATTTCATCCCTTTGAGAACCAATTACATAGATCAAGACTGAACAACAAGGGGACGTTGTCAGTTGACAAGCATTTTCTTTCCTTTAGTCCTAAAATACAATGAGGGTTTAAAAATGAGGATACTAAACTAGTTTTATATTATTTGCATTCTGTAGTACAGTGAAGTGTATCCTGAATATGCGAGTCTGAAATTCTAGTTTAGAGTCCATCGCAAGAAGTATCCTAGAAATGGGGGCGCCTGGGTGGCTTAGTCGGTTAAGCATCCGACTTTCGCATAGGTCATGATCTCGGGGTTCGTGGGTTCGAGCCCCGTGTTGGGCTCTGTGCTAACTGCCAGCTCAGAGCCTAGAGCCTGTTTCAGAGTCTGTATCTCCCTCTCTCTCTGACCCTCCCCTGCTCATGCTGTCTCTCTCGCTCTCCCTTAGAAATTAAAAAAAAAAAAAAATCCTAGAAATGTAAAAGGAAATTGAAAAAAATGAGTTTAAAGCACAAAAATCCCAGGTGTGAATAATCTGAGCACAGGTGGAGTAAATGAAGAGTCGGATAAAAGAATGTGGGAGATGGGGGCGGGAAGGGGAAAGCTTTAAGGGAGAAACACCTTACTCCAAACATTTTTGGGACCCTCCATGGCCAGCTATTTCCATTACATTTTCCAGACTTAATCACACTCCCCAGGACTGTGGTTCATTTGTTTCCAGGCGGCCATTTTACCATTTGACTTAAGAGTCAAATCTATAAGGGGAGTTTTATCGCCACTAATGCAACCCAGCGTGGACCATGTTCTTACGGCACAGAAAGAAATTTGGCAAAATCACTGGCCATTTAAAATGGCTAACAAACTTCTGGATCATATCAATTAAGTCCTTCATAGAATTTTCACCTAAATTAAACATTACAAATGTACAGCTGGAAGGCATGTTAAAAAAAAAACCCAACTGTATACATTACAACCCTTAATGTGTTTTGCAGATTTTTTGAGAGGCTGGGATGAATCCAAATTGACCATGCGTATGCTGTCTTTGGCAATCACATAGTTTTCCAAAACAATTATAAAAATAAAAGAAACATTTGCTCATTGCAATTATTTACCAATGTCTGCCAGTTGTTAAGAAACGAAAGAGTCATGCTGAGGGTTGGGGTGGGGAATTTAAGACTTAATGAACACGGTGATTAACATCACAAATAGTGTCTAAACAAAAAGCTGAAGAAGAAAAGAACTGAACTTGAACCTTTGCAGCTCCAAATATTCTCTTTCCTACAGCTATTACATGAGTTTACAATGATAAGTAAAATTTCAAAAATAATCATGGACTAAATCTAGCATCCAGATTTGCTGGACAGTAACCTTCTTAACGATAATGGTATCTTTGTGCTAATCTTAACTTCCTCCCATCTGAACACCGAGTAGGATCAATAAATGTCTGAACGGCATTGGACTATATACGGACATTGGTGGTGGAGTAAGTGAAGTATTCCACTGCATCGTACTTCGCACTCAAAACTTTTTGAAGATATACCAACCACTTCACACTGGAAGGCACCATCACAGTTATATTTAAGTTTCCTTTAGTTTTGAATGAAAAAGAAAGCATTTTTAGGGCAATTCGACTACAGTTCATACAAGTGGAAATCTTAGTTCAACTACCACGAAGCAAACATTTAATCATCTTCATACGACACACTTGCTAGCATATGAATGTTCACAATATTATCCACACAACAAAAGTCTAGACACTTCGGACCCAATTTGAGATGTGTTAAGTATTCGTCTGCTTCAAAAGATCAACTGTTGACCACAAGATAAATCTCGATACCTTTGACAATATTTGATTTTGGAAAACAGGAACCATAATAACAGTAGAGAATGAGTAAGAGCAGCAGCAAAAATAGCAGCTCTCAGAGTGAAAGCAAGTAATAGCAGCAGTAGTCACGATAATGGCAGCTAACATTTACTGAACATGCACTGTGTGCCAAGTATTTTGTATATTTTATTGATCTCTAGTCCCCTTAATAATGCTATAGGAGGGGCGCTTGGGTGGCTCAGTCGGCTAAGCGTCCGACTTCGGCTCAGGTCATGATCTCATGGTTTGTGAGTGCGAGCCCCACATCAGGGTCTGTGCTGACAGCTCAGAGCCTGGAGCCTGCTTCAGATTCTATGTCTCCCTCTCTCTGCCCCTCCCCTGCTCATGCTCTGTCTTTCTCTGTCTCTCAAAAATAAATAAATGTTCTTAAAAAAATAATGCTATCAGAATGTATTATTAGCCCCGTCTTTAGTGACTGAGACACGTACTCCAAGAGCCTCAGTTTCTCAAGTTCGCACAGCTAGTGAGTGAATGCTGGAACGAGGCCCCCGAGCCCAGTTCTGTTTGATTCCAAGCTCGTTCTCCGTCCCCCACAGCATCCAACTTCTGAAGGAGAGTCCGGTCTTCACTTACGTGGTATCATCTTCTAAAAAAAAAGTCATTCATTTCAGTCACTTTTTTTTTTTACTCCACTGTGACATGTCCAGAAAATGCCTCTTATGAGAACAATAGGTAGTGCTGGCTTTACAGACCGAGACACCCAAGACAGAGTCAGTGCTTCAAAAGGAAGGTTGGGATTTCCAAGGTTACACGTAAGGGAGAAAAGCAGATAAGCCAAGAGTCTTCATCAGAGTGGTCCTGGTTAGAACCAAGAGGATTTGAAATCTCAGTCAACAGTAATTGCACCACACAGAAGGACCTCCACTTGGCCAACTCGTCCTTGGAGCTGCTTACCAAGGACTTAATGAAAAGACCTTCATATCAGAAATAACTTCTCTACCATGAATTGAAACGTTCATCAGAAGACTTTTCAGCAGAAGGGAAATACTGTTCTACTTTAATATCCAACTCACTCTAAATAAAACCAACTCTGGGCCATTGACTTAATTTAGTTTCATAAACAATAACAGGAATGCATCCAACTTCAGAGTATAAATATGTAAGATATTGGGGCACCTGGGAGTCTCCGTCAGGTAAGCGTCTGACTTTGGCTCAGTTCATGATCTCATAGTTCATGGGTTCGAGCCCCGCGTCAGGCCCTGTGCTGACAGGTCTGAGCCTGGAGCTGTTTCAGATTCTGTGTCTCCCTCTCTCTCTCTGCCCCTCCCCTGCTCGTGCTCTCTCTCTCTCTCTCAAAAATAAAGAAAACATTAAAGAAAAATGTAAAAATGTGGAATCTTGAGGCTAGATAATTAGACTTTCAACACATAGTAGGTGATTGTGATACCAGTTGACAAACTCTGAAGGTGATTTCTTTGGTCGTACATGTTGCACATGATTAAAAAAAGAAATAAAATATTGTTCTTCACCCTTTGCTCAGTCTACAATTACAGAAAGGTTCATATTTTCCTTCAGTGCATCTAGTAATCCTTTTACCAAAAGGATTAAAGTCACACCAATATTCAGATCACAAAATTAAAAGAGAGGAAAGGGGCATCTGGGTGGCTCAGTCAGTTGAGAATCTCGCTCTTGATTTCAGCTTAGGTCATGATCTTGCGGTTCATGGGCTCAAGCCCCATGTGGGGCTCTGTGCTGACAGCACAGAGCCTGCTTGGGATTCTCTGTCTCCCCCTCTCTCTCTGCCTTTCTCCCGTTTGCTCTCTCTCTCTCTCTCTCAAAATAAATAAACATATAAAAAAATTTTTTTAAAGACAGGGAAATGCTCCCGGAAAATATCTTCAAAATGGGATGTGTGCCTGTGGTGACAAGATGATTATTTCTGAATGAAGGAGGGTGTGAGGGGAGAGAGAAACACATTCTATGTAATGCTACTTTAACATCCCCAAACAGGGCTGGGGTTGATTTGTTTTGTGGTGTTTGAAAACTTCTGTTTGTCACTTTGTAGTAGTCCTGATTCCCGTCTTTAGATTTTCTTAATCTTTTTCTTCTTTAGTTCTGTTTGGCAGTGTTGGTTGCTGGAGTAAACTATGTATTTGAAAAGCTTATACTTTAGATTTCCAGAACTTCTAAAAAATGTTGAATATTGCCAGTGAGTTTTAAGTGGAACTCCTAAACAATACCATGTCCTACGTGGACCTCCCATGGGGTTTTAAGACTTTACGAGAGTAATGGCCAAGTCCCATGAGGCTGTTTCCTCCATCCTACCACGACGTTTTGGGCATGCCTGAAATGTTCTGGGATTCTGCTCTCGGCTTGTTGTCTTTTACTGCATGCAATTTATTACTGAGGAAATATTGTTTAAATATTTTCCAAAAATAAGTATTCTGCAAGCAGTAACAGTAAAAACAAACCAACAAACCAACATGTAGAAACAGTAAAATGAACAACTGCTTTTCTTTCAGGGGAGGAACCAAAGTTCTGAAATGTTTTTGTTTCATGAGAATTATTTTAATTTTAGCTATCTGTAAATCATCATTCAAGGGCCTCACGGCATTTAAGGACCTCACTCTGTTTTCTGTATAGCTGCTTTCTCAGTGATAATGGGAAGCAAACAAACCTATTTTTAAACCACATTTTCTATGCCTGTTGTCTGCCCTACAAAGACAACCTCAAGTGCACAGCTTATCTGGACAAGGATCAGTTCAACCTTCAGCAAGCTGTCTTATCATCTAACACCTTCCTTGTCAGGAGGAACGCGTGGTATTAACTCCTATCACTCACCTTCTAGTACCCTCCTTTGGAACACTTCATTTCATCAAATCACTTCGGGCTATATAACTCTCAACAGCACGGGAAAAATGACTCTCCCTGAGCCTCGAGAATCAAAGATGAAGTTTTACTAGGACGGAGTAAGCGAAGTGGAGGAAGCAAAGTTAGCTGTATCTATCCTCATATCTGTGGGGGCATCGTGAGGAAAGGGCACCATAAAGAAAGGAGTCAGAGAGATAGATAAGCGACACTTCCTGTGGGAGACGGATTTCATTTTATTTCACCATCTTTATCCCTTCAGAGAAATCACTGGCAGGAAGCCATTTTACCATTGTAAATAGGACACTTCGGGACAGGGAGCTCTTTTATCAAATGTATTCGTCAGCCACAAAATGGAAGAGAGAATCATCTTCTCCGAGAAATATAGATATGTGTGTAACTAACAAATATAAATCAATCTCCAAGAAAAAAGACCCGATTCAATGGCTTTTGAACCTTCCAAGAAATGTATTTGCATGTGTGCTTTTGGAGGAAGTGTTACACAAACAGCAAAAAAAAAAAAAAAATCAACATTGTCATTAAGAGCCAAACACATAACTCTCTGCATTAATTGTGATGGCTTCATTTCTTCCACCTTGGCCTTACTCCATGGTCATTCTCAAGGACTCCTAGCGAGGCATCTCTAGCTGTTAGATAGAACGCTCAAGTTTGCCCAGAGCTGCTTGGATGAAATTAGTTTCTGACTTTCCACTTGAAAAAAAAAAGACCCTCTTGGACAGAAATATTATTGATTGGGTTATAACTTTAATAATAAACAGAGACATTGTGATTATTATCATCCTACATGTGATAAATATCTTCAAAATGAAGAGCTCCTAGGAGAACACAGATAACGAAGATCTCTGTGCTGCAGACCGAGTTATCTTCACTAGGAAACTTGTCTTAACTTACATAAAGGTATGTATTTAACTTCTACAGAAACTGGGTATGTTACAGAGCCTGCCTCGAAGAGGAAGACTGCATCAAGTGGAAGAAATTTACTGAAGGTTGGTACACTTGTGGTCTAGCATATGGGTTTCCACTAACTGGTCATGAGGTCTAAACCAGCAAACTACAGCCCCTGGGCCAAATCGGCCAGCCACGCGTTTTTATAGTTTCATTGGCGCACAGCCACGCCCATTTGTGTAAGTATTGTCTACGGCTGCTTTCACACCAGGGCAGCGTGAGCAGTTCCAAGAGAAACCACATGGCCCAGAACACTGGCAATATTTAGTAGCTGGCTCTTACAGTGTTTGCTGACTCCTGCCTTTATGAATTAATCTGGACCTCAGTTTCCCCATTTGTAATGGAGAGGCTGAGCAAGACGGAAGTTTTTCCAGCAAGTCTGCACGTTAGAATCACGTGGGGGGAGTTCGGGGGAAATCCCAGGGCCTGAGTTGTACTCCAGAGGATCTTGTTCCACTGGTCTGGGCCCCCTCAAGGTGATCTATGCGCAGCCAGGGCAAGAATCATTGGACTAGACAATGACAAAGGCCCTCCTAGCTCGGGGCATTCACGACGTGAACCTCTTGTGAAATAAACAGTATCTGCCTGCAGTAACAAGCGTTTGGAAATGATGCCGGCATTGAGGGCTCGTGTCTGATTCTAAGACTCACATTCCAAGTCTCCCACTTGAGAAGTTTAGAATTGAAGTTCTGCAGATAAAGAAGCACAATTATATAAACGGTGTCTCTGGAAGACGGATTTAAACTAGACGAACATTGAATGAGTTAGCTTCTGAACTATGAAATTAATTCGCTTTGAATGTATCACAATTGAAACTCTTCTACATCAAATACACGCCACTTGGGTGAAGATGTCAGTGGCCAGCCTGTTCTCTGCAGACTTCCCACTCGGCCCAAGGCCCCAGGCTGTCTCTGACACAAACAGCTACACCTGGAAGGTAGTCTTGAACAGGAGTCGCAATGACTCGGAAATCTACGGGATAGCAGATAATATCAAGTGCACCTCAATCATGTTGGAGGAGGGGATTAAAGAATGTTTAATAAGCTTTGGGAGGTTTAAATAGTGCTGAAACAGCCCGAAGGACGGCATGTGCGGGCCCAGACTGCTCAAGACAGGCTGGGGGCCTGAGGGGAAAGAAGCCTGCCGTGCGAAGAGCCTTGGGGCACTGCCAGCCTGCCACTCAGGGCGGCCACAGATGGCGGAAGGGGGCTCTGCAAGGGCTGAGCTTTCTACATCTCCAAAGATGCTTTGGGTCAATTCAGGGTGCCCCAGCCATGGCCTCTGGGGTCAGATGATTCTCTGGCATGGGGGCTGCGCTGTGCATTTACGATGCTTAGCAGAATCCCCGACCTTGACCCGCTAGATGCCATTATCAGCCCCCTGGCCCCCAAGTTGCCACGAGAAGGCAACTATGAACTGATAAACTGACCCTCTGAGCTCTTCATGGTTTCTGAGTATTCTGCCTCAGAATGGAATTAAAGATAACTTCTGAGGCAGCAGAGGACAAAATGTATACACCGAAAGTATATATACAAAAAATATATACATGTATGTAGTGCTGTTTTATCCCGCCTCTTGTGAATGACAAATATTTCACCACCTCTGCCTGAGCTGAAGTTGGAAAAAAAAAATCAAATGGTCTCTTTATAATACTTTCTCTAGAGAAATCATTGGGGAGCGATCTGTGGATTCAGAAATGAATGCAGGAACCTGAAAGGCAGTGCTGCACTTGCTTATGTATTCAAAATTCAAAAGAATGGCTGGTGGGCTATGTATGGGTTTCCTTTTTTTATCTGATGGGCAAATCCTACCGACACAGTGGAGACTATAATCTGATTAAATTATTATGGGCTGTTCCATTTATTTCGACAAGTATTTACGACTGATAAAATGCCTTGTAGCTTTAAAAAACACGATCTAGTCACTGGAAACTGAGTAAGCAGATCCGAAAGGACTACAAGATACAGTCACCGGGTGTGGGAAATGGACAAATGGTTGGGCCAGGAAGGCTCTCTGCCCCAAGAATGTTTCTGAAACAGTACCGGATGCTATGTAATCACGGAGGGGCGGTAAAGACATTACAGAAAGTCTGGGGTAAGGGCATTTCATGAAAAGCTAAGCTAGAGAAATTCTCAGTGAGACTAGAGTTGGGTCCTTTAAGAATAACATGGCGTCGGTAGAGGAAGGAAGGGAAGGAAGGATTGAGGAAGGAGATCATTCACCTGGATTTATATAAGCTTTATACTGTCTTGACTTCTTAGAGTCTGTACTGGCTTTAGAACTACAGAAACAGCTTAAAATTTGGAGTAAAGGAGAAGATGGAAGCAAGCCTTCAGGGAAGAACTACCAGCAACGGAGAGAGGAGCCCCGATTCTTCTCGTCCAGGGCTTCTCCGGGGTCAACTATTACAGGGTCTAGTCCTGAGTTATTATTACCTCCTGCTTTATCGAGGAGCAAATGAGGTTTAGAGAAGTTAGTTTTGCTTTGTTCCCTAACTTAAATGCATCTGACTCGAAAGTGGCAAGGGCAGTCCCTGAGTTGAAATCAGACTTCAAGCCCGCCCCGGGCTCGCTGAATCAGAAACTGCATATTAACAAGACCCCAGAGTGGTTTCCGGGTACATTTTAGGTTTGAGACATTCAGGTCTAAGAAACCAATCGAAACCTACAACTCTGACTGATTAGCAAACCTAGAAGGAGGAATACATGATAGACCCAAAAGCTATGTTATTGACTAACACGGAGTGACCATTTTTAGCGGCAGCCATGCCCTGCCAAGAATAACTAAATAGGAATAAGAACTCAGTTAGGTCTCTTAAGAGATTTGAAATGTCTAGGGCGCCTGGGTGGCTTAGTCGGTTAAGCGTCCGACTTTCGCTTGGGCCATGATCTCGCGGTTCGTGGGTTCGAGCCCCGCGTCGGGCTCTGTGCTGCCAGCTCAGAGCCTGGAGCCTGTTTCAGTCTGTGACTCCCTCTCTCTCTGACCCTCCCCTGCTCACGCTGTCTCTCTCACTCCTAGAAATAAATAAAAAAACATTAAAAAAAAAAAAGAGAGAGATTTGAAATGTCAGAGTCGTAGACAGAGACTCTACATTGACATTTTTAACCAGGGCAAATAAATAATCGCATTTCAAGTGATGAAATGAATGCAGGGATCATGGGAGATTCGTTCATTCCTTCATTTAACACTTACATGTGGGGTGGCTGATGAGTACTGAATAATTCAACATTACTGTAGATGCACAAAAATGATTCCACGTGGATTTCGGTCCTTCAACTTTGTACTTTTCCTTCTTTATTTCTGTTAGAATGGAAAATAGATCGTCTTCAGTCATAGTCACCACTTTAAAGAAAACGCCTTTGCTCTGTCCGGAGAGCCCTTGTGTCCAAAGTGAAGACAAAAGCACCAAGCCCTTCTTCCTTGTCCATAATTTTCTGGGGTGTGGGATGCTTGAGCCATAGTTCTTTCAGCCTTCATCCTAGGCGATGATCGGTTAGGGGCAGGGTGGGCTCCCCGGGTCTGAGCCCCCAAACTTTTATTTCTCTAACTGTACTTAAGCTATTTAATTTCCCGTGGCCTCGTGTTGTGTATGGTTAAAAAGGTTCCTGTTTATCAAGCTTTTCCCACCCACTAGATGCTGGGCTAGACACTTGGTCCAACATTATCTCATTTAATCCTCCCTAATGAGCAGGTATCATCATTCCCACATTTTTGCAGGAGAGACACAGTTGTTCCAAGGATCAAATAATACTTGAAAGTGCTTTGCAAACTGTCAATCTGGAGATTTACCAATGCTAGTGATTACTCTTGGTAATAGCTGGTTCTTGGTGTTGAATCAACAAATACCCTCGAACCGCATCTCCAAACAACTGAAGGCAGCATCTTGAGAGAGAACTCTCCCTCGCTCTACCACCACCCAGCCTCGGCCTACAAGACTTTTTTCTAGAAGTGTGGAGGTAGCACGATGGCCTTGTGTCTTATGTTTCTAGATGAATTTCTAGAATACAAGAGAAACTGTAACTACTTCACTTAACAAGATGAACACTATAGATGGGCGAGCCCCTTTTTTGCTAGAGCCCTCTAGAGCTCGATTCAGCAATCAAATCGAATCGAATCGAATTTCTGGCCCCTGGGGGCCAGAAAAGGATCTCTCTGAGCAAGTTCCTTGAGTGGGGTTTGAACGGGTACCTTAGGTCTCCTAGATCTTCCAGAAGCAACAGGCCATGCCAAGCAGCGGTCTGAACAGCCATGTCAAGGGTCAAAGGAGGGAGGGATAAACTTCTCGCTCTACCTGGCCAGGATATTCACCCTAGCGCCGAAGTTCGTAAAAAGCCCCAACAGATAAAGCCAGCCCACCAGCTGGCTTGGCGACACAGGAGCACTTCCCCCAGAGTGGAAATGACAGACACTGCTTCTGAGCCTGGCTATTTACCTGACCTATTAGCCCTGTTCAGGAAGGACGCGGAGACCGCCAAGGAAAAGCATGTGAGAAAAGCTCCCAGGCCAGCCCGTGAATAGCAGACCTTCAATAAATAAGAAAGGGTCTGGCCCAGATTTTATTACGGATTGGGGCCCTCATATCTTGCCCTTTCCTGCCACTCCAAAGGAACGTGTGGTGCAAAGGTCACTGCTTGTCCTCCGCATGTGGCTTTTCACTGAACCGTGTTTCCACTGCACCTTCTGGAATTAGGCAATTTCCAGATAGCAACACCTAAGGCAGCACTTTTTCGCTCTTATCCATATGAAGAACTATCTCATGGATTGAGTTTCATGCACTTCTCTTCATAGTTCCTTTCATATAATCTTATCACATGTTATCATTACATCTACACTTCTCTTGGTTTCTGCATTCCCGGAGTTTACCCAGTGCTAATCTCATTAGCTACAAATAGTCATTGGGTGAATAAACAAGGCTTCTTTTCTTTCTTTCTTTCTTTCTTTCTTTCTTTCTTTCTTTCTTTTTAAAAGTAGGATTTGATACAACAGATGGGGGGAAAAGATCATTTATAAAGGTACAAAAGCAGTAGAAGCTTTTCATGATTTCCATACTGTTTTCTTACTAACCTAGTCTATATCAATGTGAATAAAAGCCATTATTTTACTGATCCCTCCTCCTCATAAGCAGTAAAGAGGACAGAAGGGAGGAAGCAGATGAAAACCCTGCTGGTCTCGGCATTCTGTCCCCCTGGCACGGCAGGAAGCACAGAGAACAAAACCCCCCAGGGCCACTATCATGGAGGAGCTCCAAGCCTTTTCCTCCTGCGAGCTCCTTCTGAGCTGTCTTCCTCTCCTAGTCCTAACCAATAAATACCAAAACCTCTTCCCATTCTAAGGGACACGGCTACTAACAGAGGCCAAGGCCGGCTTGCTTTATCCTTCCCTCACACAAGAAAGAAAGTCGGTCCACTGAGCTCGTGACTGGTCCAGGCTGTCTACGTGTCACGTCATCTATATCCATATCATCTGCCTCTATGTGTCTAAATGTGACAGTCATGACATAACCTTGAGACAGCTTCTTTTTCCTAGGACACAGTCATAGGTTCTGTGTCAACACCCACAGTGTTGATTCTATCAGATAAACCAGGAGCACAAAAGACTAGCTCATCCGCCACGGACTGGACTTCAAAATGGTGCCTGTTCTTAAAGCCATTTCTTTGAGTCTACCACTTACTGCTTCTTAAAAGTCCATTTTACTGCCTAGCTTGGTTTAGAAAGAAGGACAAATCAAAGTTTCCACTCAATTATAATTCCCCTGAAGGTTGTTTAATTTCCCATGTCAGCCAGAAACACAAATCGACCCTATAACCACTGAGTAATTTATGATACTGTCACGAAATCCGTGATTGGATTACACCCACGAAGCCTTTACTGTAACAGTAAATGCCCAGATGTAATAATACCTCACGTTCATGGAACGCTTACTATGTGCCAATCACCATGGTGGGCACTTTACAAGCATTTTCCTTTTTGACAAGAAATGTAAAATGTGTTTCCTCTGTCTGCTTCAAACCTATCCTCACGGGTAGGCAAAGACCTTACATATCATGCCCCAAAGCACAAAACATCAAGTGAGTAAGTTTCAAGGGGATTTTGCAAACGCCGTTTTATCTGATTTTTCCAGAATGCTTACGTCACATACTGAGAAGGAATAAAATCTTTAGCCACATTCACATTCTCAGGCCACTCGTGTCTTCTTTATTACTTATCCGGGATTGAAAAATCTACCACTCTTTCAAAGGACTTGATTCATGATTTGTCAATGACACAGAAGGAAGGAGAATTTTGACTATCACAGCCTCGAAAAAATGGAAGGTTGTGCTAATGTAATTTCAGCAGATTGTACTAGCTTTAACTTGGTAACTGGTCACGATGAAATGCAGTCTTTCAAAACTTTTCGACTTAAATCCAAATACCACGCTCAGGTACTCCTCACGTTTACTCAGGTAATATATTTCAATAAAATTAAATTGTTAATCTGTATGTGAAAACATTCAGGAAAAAAGTTACCCTAAGGTGGGACGGGGGGTGTGTGCCTGGGTGGCTCAGTCAGTTACACATCCAGTTCTTGGCTTTGGCTCAGGTCATGATCTCGCGGCTTATGGGTTTGAGCCCCGCACTCAGCTCTGCATTGGCAGCGTGAAGCCTGCTTGGGATTCTCTCTCTTTCTCCTAGCCTCTCCCCCCGCCTCCCGCCCCACAACTCAGACTATCTCTCTCACTCTCTCTCTCTCAAAATAAATAAACTTTAAAAATAATGACCCTAAGAGGGAAAGTAATGCGCCCACTTAAGCTGCAATTATAATTCTTGAGTTTCCACGTGAGCATCTCCTTTTCTCTGTGGTGTCCCCAAGGGCATCCGGGTCCATCCATGTAAACCCATCTCTTGGCAAGAGGTCTGGCCCTTCAAGGCCACCCAGTCTACACTAGTGCAGCGGTAGAAAATGACTGCATGGGGGTACATCCACGACGGTGGCTGACAGCCAGGCCAGGTGTGTGTTCAAACTCACTATAGAATCAGTGCATTTAGTCTCAATGCCTCAAAAGGACCCAGAGGAGTGCCCGGAGCGCTGGAAGGCGATGCCATTGCAGCAGGGCTGAAGGGACACGGGAGAGACCGGGCAGCAGGAAGCCATGTCCAGCCCAGATGCTTCCACCTCTCTGGGTGGTGGCGGGCAACTCCTTTTACCGCTCTCAGACCTAATATTATCATCTGCAGAAGGGGGATGAAATAACGTGAGCTCCAAGGTGGCTTCTGGCTCTAAATCACTACTTGGGTTTACAGCAGGCGTTCCGAGGCTTGAACGGCATCCTGCTTACATGGAATAAAAAAGCCAGAAGAAATCAGTACGCGCATCACCAGTGCATTGCGCTGCACTAGGAGAGGAGGAAAGGAATCACATTTCTGTCTGGATCCAAGATCCGAATGGTGGTGACACATTCTTATTTCTTCTCAGTCTTCCTGGGCAAGACACTGACTCTCCCGCCTTTGCACGTTTCTGTTGACAGTGTGGGGGGTTTTGAGCTGGGATACTACTTCACTTCGCCAATTAACAAGGAGACCACATTGGGGGCGCCTGGGTGGCTCAGCCGGTTGTATCCGACTTGGCTCAGGTCACGATCTCACGGTTCGTGAGTTCAGGCCCCACATGGGGCTCTGTGCTGACAGCTCATAGCCCGCTGTGGATCCTGTGTCCCCCCACCTCTGCCCCTCATCTGCTTGCACTCTCTCAAAAATAAAGAAAACATTCTTAAAAATTTTTTAAAAAGAGAGACCACAGATTCTGAAGTCATGGGAATGTCTTTTCCCTCCCTGCTTCTTCTGTGGACGCCTGTATGTTCATTTGACTTTACCTTTAGAAAATGTACGTTACATAAGCCTCCCTGGCAAAAACAAAATGACTTCAGTGTCACCTTACAGAGAAGAGTAAAAATGACCCACACTCTTAGCTTGGCACGCAAAAGGCTTTCAGAATCTTACCCCAACAGGACTCTTCCAGCATCCTCTCTCCTGGCCCCTCCGTCGGCGCCCCAGGCTCCAGCCAGCGCCGTCTAGAATCCCTTAACTATCTTGCAGATTCCTGCCAACAGGCCTCTGCTGGCTCACTCCCGAGGAAGGGCCTCTCTCTTCTTTGATGCATAAGCCACCGATCTGTCATGGTAGCTTAAAACCCACCACCCTGAAGCAAGGTTTCTTGCCTACTCCAAACCAGTCACCTTTTCCTCCTCCAAATCCCGAAATGGCCCTCTCTAACCCGTCAATTCTGGACGCGTCCACCAACAAGTGTATATTTACTGTTGTGCCTCTGCGTTTTGCCAGGTGCTCTGGAAACGAAACTACAGAACACATTCACACGGTAACGTGGACCCTTATCTCACACACAAACAACACAAACAGTATTAACAAATAACAGGCAGGCCGGTCTACTTCCAAAGTCCACACCGTAACCATTAGACCACACCATCCTACCCACCTAGGTCCCAGTAGACACCGCTGTGTTCTAACATACATTGTGGGCCTCCTCGGTGCCCGGCACGGCACGGAGGGCTTACATGGAACATCTTTTGTTCTCCCAAGTGTCTCCGTAAGTAACTACACACTTAGCCCCGTTTTTTGAACAGTAAGCCATGTACCCAAGAATTACATCTGTTTCCACAGCCACATGACTAAAAGGTACCTCGTAGACTTGTCTGTGCATCTTCCGGAACCCTCTAAACTTACTGAAAATGGTTCCAATAATACTAAAGCATCAGGCGAAAAGACCTTCCTCTCCGCACACGACGGAAGGGAGAGAAGATTCTTCAGGGAGAAGGATGTGGCCTTGAGCTTACTGTTAAAAACTTATCCCTGGAGATGTTTTCTTGTACTCCGTGTATCACAAATCCTTGGGGATACCAAACTGAGAAAATTAAAATAGAGGCTTAAGGTAATTTACAAATATTTGGAAACCACATTTTTTTTTAAAATCACACGGGGACTTTAAATATATGTTGCAGACTGAGAAAAACACAGGCGGAATTGCATTCTAAAGGGGCCAGTTAGAACCGGTTGAGGTCACATACAACCAAGCCGTTTTACAAGACATATGTCTGACTTACACACACACTCCACCGGCATGTGGTGAAATGTCAGAAGGCATACCCATATTTTAGATTAAAATCTAGCCTGGGATTATTGTGAACCAGCTTGAAACCTTACACAGGGCTGCACAAGAGATGTCGCAGGAGATAACAATAAAAAAGAATGACTAATACCAGGGAAGTTACAGACATCTATGAAATTCAACGTTTTCTAATTAAAGGCTTGGAAGGGTGAGTGTCATACGGTCCTCTTCTGGGTCCATCGTTCAGGTTTGGGATCGGTGTCGCCGCTATGGGCACACTGTTCCTCCCTCCACCACAAAACAGAGACAATACTGACCTGTCTGGAGTTCCCTGCTAGCCCAGGAGTGCCACGAAGGAAGGAGGCTGTGCCTGTTCATTTATCAAGCATATATGAGCGTACCTTTTTTTTTTGGCGGCCCGTTAAAAAACCACCTGGGTGCCAGATATGGTTGACTGGAGGGGAAATGAAACAATGGGTCTAATGGTCTATCAACTGCCCATCATGTATGTGATGTGAATTGTTGCACAATTAGTCAAGATCTAGTTTATCAAAGTTCATAGCCTTTGAGCCAACGAAATGCGATAGGGTCCAGAATAATGGTTCATGTCCAGTTGGGTAGAATATTGTGTAATGCCTGGCTCTGCTCTCATTTAGATATGAGATTGCTTTGTCACGTAGAAGAATGGATATCTGCAGTATTATTATGGCTTTAAATTAAAATGTCCACGTAGGGTTAATAGTTGGTCACTGGTAAAGCAGCCGACGAGAGCTTATTGGGAATCCATGATCTGCAAGCCCCCACGGTCATTCTTTGGTGGGTGTCAGGGCAGTGTGAGCCAGGGAGCTCTGCCTAACGTGAGGGGATTCAATCCTTGATGGAGAGAGAATATGTGTTCAACTGACTAGATAATTAGGTATACACTGAAGTAAGCAATGGTTGTGGGTTGAATGGTGCCCCTCCCCAAATTCACACACTGAACCCCTAACTCCCGAAAACATCAGAGTGTGATCTTATTGAGAAACAGGGTCATTGCAGATGTCATTAGTTATGATGAGGTCATACTGGGGGACAGTGAGCCCGTTCTGCAGTATGACTAGTGTGTTTATAAAAAGGGGAAATCTGAACACAAAGACAAGCACATCCCTTCCCTCGCAGCCCTCGGGAGGAATCAACTCTGCTCACACCTTAGTTCTGGGCTTCTTGCCTCCAGAACTGTGAGACAATAAACTTCTGCTGTTTAGGTCACTCTGCTTGTGGCCCCTTGTCACGGTAGCCCTAGCAAATTAATACAGTGATGAACACTAGATTTTTCATTACTGACCAGGCTTTCTTGTCCTGGGCACTATTGACATTTGGTGCCAGACAACTCTACATCCTGCACATTTGTAAGATGTAGTAGCATCCCTGGCCTCTATCCATGCCACGGATATGCCATGTTAACACACACACACACACACACACACACATACACACACACACACTTGCAATGGAACCTGCATTATGCCTGCGATTCTTTTCTTTTTTCTTTTTTTATAAATGGTAGCTCTTAATGTTTATTTTATTTTTGAGAGAGAGAGAGACACACACACACAGAGCATCAACAAGAGAGGGGCAGAGAGAGAGGGAGACACAGAATCCAAAGAAGGCTGTCAGCACAGAGCCCAACACAGGGCTCGAACTCACAGACCGTGAGATCATGACCTGAGCTGCAGTTGGATGGTCAACCAGCAGAGCCACCCAGGCACCCTGCCTGCGACTATTTTCAAAGAAGGGACAAGTGATAAAAATTCTAAGGAAAGAGAAAATAGTCTAGCTATGCATCCACTTACACCGTTCCCAGTTGCAAATAAAGTAAAGGACTTTTAAAATTATAGAAGCTTACACTCTATAAATGAAACCCAACAGTGGAAATCCCTTGTCTTGACCCCCAGATGAGAAGGCGTACACAGGAAGGCTGAGCTTTAATTGGAACCTTTATCAAGCTGTGACCAAATTCCACTGGGATGAGCCATTGAAACGGACATTACACAAATAAACTCCCTCAGCCAGCCTTTAGAGTCAGAAATGCAAAACAATGGTTTGGACCTTCAGCATCAGCTAACTTGAAGTGGGTCCATGCTGAAGTTGAAGGGCAAAGCAAGGTCAATTTCTCTCCATTTGTATATTTTTATAGGTATAACTAGAGAAAAGAAACAAGAGCTCCCACACTGTATGTTGGAACAGAAAAAAGTAAAATTACTGCTATTGTAATTCCATGGTAACTCTGCAATCCATTCTATTAAATTCTCTTATCTGTTATGTGGTTCACAAACCAAACTTTTAATCCGGATCTGGGGCACTGAGAGGCTTCTTCAAATTCAATTAAAACGGCGCAAGAAAGTCCACATTAGGACACGCTCCATTTAGAGACGTGCATTTGGCAGGAAGACTTTTCTCTTTATCTTAAAAATAGAGTTCAGGAAATGCTGGTTTAATTTTCTCTTTGCTTCAATATTTGATGAGTGCTTCCCAACGCACAGTCTCCAAAAGCACTAGATTACTGGCATGATGCTATTTTAAGAGACGTGGAAGATTTTATTTGTGTGAATTCTACGTGTTGGGATTTCTATGCTTTTTTTCCCTTCTGAGCCTACAAAGAGATGTACAAAAGTGTATTCCAATTCTTTATATAAGCGTTTGTATACCGAGACCTACTATGAGTAAAAATGCCCCTTGAGGTTTAAGA
Organism: Proteles cristata cristata; assembly: GCA_017311185.1. Lineage (NCBI taxonomy): Eukaryota > Metazoa > Chordata > Mammalia > Carnivora > Hyaenidae > Proteles > Proteles cristata. The sequence continues at coordinate 38,543 of JAESUZ010004755.1, forward strand.
AATAATTGTTCTTTGTCATCATTGCAGAATTCCCGTCTTCAAATGACGGACTTTAACAGAAGGACACGCACGTTTTTCAACAGGAGACCCTTGCATCCCTACGCATCCAAGTAAGTAAAGCACATCTATCGTCTTTTCAATGAACGCATCCCCCCATTTCTCCATGCTTTCTGTTTCCACATCATCACTTGTTTGGACCAAAGTAATAATTGGCCAAAACACCCTTTGTAAGTTTTGGTCCTTTCAATATGCCATTAGTTTCTTCAAAAATTAACATCCACGCCATGCTTGGGTTTTAAGCAAAAACAAAGAAGTACGCACATTCATAATCATGTGATAACTGAAATTTCACAGACACTCCACATGTCAGGGTATTCTTATGACTTTTTTATTCTAATGGTGTGTTTCGGAGCAACCCTGCTACGTTGGCATGTTATCGGTTTAAATGCTCACAAGCACATTTTGTGAAAAGGCTGTAAATAAATGCTCATAAGCATATTTTGTTGAGTGACTGTAAATGTGCTTTGGTGCACCGGGTGCTGTTTATAAGCTCACGCTTCTGTAATTAGAAGATAAAATATACTGCTTCATTAATTGATACCGTCACCAGGAGGGCCTGACAATTATCAACGACCGCTAACCCACTGGCTTGATCAGACAAGTGTGCAGGGCTCCTAATTGAAGAGTTGCCATTTTCATCACAACAAGGGCTTAGAGCATGATGGTATCTCCTCATACATTCGGAGATGTTCCGTAAATAATGAATAACTCCCCTCTGATAGTACACAAATAATGAGCAGAACCTGACTACCAAGTTTAACTATCAAGTCTGGGGGGTTGCCGAATATCGAATATCACTGTGGTGTTGTAACAAGCGATCATTAAAAGGCAGTGTCGATCCAGTCAGAGGAACATTTTGTGATAAAGACGAGACCCCGTCCACCATGGTTACATTCTGGAAAACAAAACCACCTATGTCTGGCCATCCTAAACATTCTGTCCCCCACCAAAACGGGGGGGGAAATGGTCATCTTGGTTTCTAAGACTGATTGCCATTATCAGTCATGTGCACACTAGAAACCCAGGTAGCCTCCATCTCCCCTTGCCCCCAGCACCTAAGTCCTCGGGCTCAACTTCCTCTCCATGTGTCCAGATGGACACCAGTAGCCCTTGGACACTTAAAAGTGAGGCACGCTGCCTGGGAGAGGTGTCGTTCCCCAAGTGACATTCTGAAGCCGGATTCACTGCAGTTCATCAATTTCCCTCAGTGTCTCAAGACACAGCCAGACCAAGTCACAGGTGTGGTCCATTACTCCCAGCGTCACAAAATAAACCATGAGGTCCCGGTAAACACAACCACCCATCAGCTAAGGAAAAGTGATAGGAACCATTCATTGACAGGTGATTGTGCGCTCCGAGGGATAGCGTTCTTAATCACGTGATTCATTTTCTGTTTGCTCAACAACACGGTGTGTGTTTTTCCTGAGAGGAAGGACTTCAATATATATTTACTCAAAGCTCTTAATTTATACTTCCTTTCCTTTTAATTGGCGTCTTGTGATCTAAAACTGACTGGTGAGCATAGTTACCTCACTATCAGAGCAAACTCTCGGCTGAGTTTGCCATAATTAGACCCACCGTCGCCTGAAGTTGAACAGACATCTGGAGACCTGACTTATTTCTTCCCTGGTGCATTCTATCCATATTTAGAGAGTGATTTTTTAATTTGACATAGAGTCATATTAATTATCGCTCCCTGAGCTGGAGTTAGGTTAATAATTTCATGTTAAAAGGGGAAGTTCAAACAGTCTCGCCTGTAACCTTCCGGATGACAAAGCCTAAACGAAAAGGAACTCCGTGAAACCGGAGACGGTCAGCACACTCTAGCTCACCAGTAAGCCAGATATCACTCACAAGAGAAACGAAAGGTCTCATATCCTCTAAAATCCTATGTTTGCTATAGGCTGTCTTCCGTGCGTCCTTTCGTTTATGTGGGTAACTAGATACAGGTACAATTCGGGTGGAATTAGCTTTCCTGGATGAATGAAGAAAACCGAATGCCCTCCCCCCTCCAAAATGCCCAAAGCCAGATTTTATCTGCCATTCCTTCTTTCCTTCTCTCTCTCTCCCCCAAAACGGCAAGGGTTGAAAACGATCCAGATGTTGCAAATCCGCCCTCACCTTGACAACGCTAAAATTACAAGCAGCAGTCAACTTTCACCAGATACCCTGATTGTGCAACGTTTCTACGCTGCCAGAAAACGTGCTAAAATGAATCAGATAACAAAGGTGAAGAGAAAACCTTCACCTGCCACGTAGCTAGCGGTGAATACACTTTTTATTTCCATGACATTTGCTGGCAGAGAGGGGTTGGCTTAAGGCGGATCGGACTGACCTTCAATTTGTCATAGCGCTCACTCAAAGCTGCCACCTGATGGTCGCGGTGCCGCCCAACCAGTTTACACAAGGCACAGATTAACTGGTCATCGGTCACACAGTACATATTCACCTTCTCATCCTCGTGTTCCAGGCACATCAGCCCCCGGATGTGCGAGTCCGGAACTGGCTCAATCAGACGATGGCCTGTAAAGGGCTTCTTGTTTGGGTGAGTGGCTTTCAGGCACTCATCGCAGTAGGACACTTCACAAGTGACACAGGTCTTCACAGCGTCCTGGGCAGGATCCTGGTCACAGAACTGGCAGAGGACTTTCTCGGCCGAGGTCATGGTGTTGGCGTCGAACGCCCGCTCCCGGCGGGTCTCACTAGGCGAGTTGGGCCCACTCACAGACGCTTTCTGGAACCTGTCGATGATGTTCTGCAGGGTGACGTTGCGCTTGAGTCCGTCTAGACCTCGCTGGCTGAGCGTGATGACATGTCGGCAGGTGGGGCACTGGAAGGCGGTGATGGACTCCACGGACTCGTTGGTGGCGCAGTGTGACACCAGGATGCGGTGGGCGCAGTTGAAGCAGAGGCTGTGAGCGCAGGGCAGCAGGAGAGGGTCCTCGAAGAGCTCCAGACAAATAGGGCAGGTCAGCTCCGATTCCAGTGTTTCCATCTTCAGGCAAAGCTCTCCTGGGTCATCAGCAAAATCCAAGGACGCTGATCAGCTATCTGGAAACAGAACGCAAGATCTGATTAGGCGCGAGGAGGTCAGCTATGGGGGGCTGTCAGCTTTGAACGCGTCTCAAAATAATTCCAAACGCGGGTCATGGAAGGGTAAAATGTGTGTGCATTCCAAATAAATCTCTCTCTGTGCACACGGGGGGGACCAGGAGGGGAGAAACACCCTACGCCAGCACGCCAACTAACATTTGCTCCAAGTTCCCGTCCCTGAAAGCTGCAATTCTGTTGTTGCTGTCTTTGCAACTGCGCGGGTTAAAAGGTTTTCCTCCAAACTGGCAAGTTACTGAAATGGTAATTTCCATCATTTGTATCTAATCACAATAACCTTAGTGGGTCCCGGCCAACTTTTACCTTGTGTTGAGAATTAAAATGTTGACATGTTAATTAAGGAGCCAGAGTCTTTCAGGACTCTGAATCGATGACCTTACACGTGAATGTGTATGTGTCTGCGGGATTTTTTCGCTCTACGATCCCAAAGCAGGGTTCAGAGAAGTAGAAAGGCACTTCTCGTGGAAACGGGCATGAAACGGGCATGAAATCAAACGCACGGCCTCGCCAGAAACGATAATGCTTAAATACGGGATGTCAGCTTCCAAAACAGATTCCCGAGGAAAAACACGGACTTTCGCAGAGGTGATTGTGATAGAGGCAATTTTTCTGGCATATGGGCGTTACTCTCCTGAGTAATTCTATTGTTTCAGCCCGCGGCGGGATGTGGGTGGGCAGAGAGAAACAGGGAAACACATCTGCGGGCCTTTTCGGTGGCCGTGGTGAGCCTGGGTACCCATGACTCAGAACGATTTAGTCAATCAGAGCAAGGATTCTCGGGGCTTCGATCGGCATCCGGTAAGTTTCTAACAACGGTAACGACTGCAGGTCAGTCGCGTTACTGCAAGGGGACCCCACGCAGCCCTCCCGGCCAAAAAACTCCCATCAAGGGCCCGTCTCTGTCGCCAGCCAGCGACAGGCTGGGCTGGCAGGGGATCCCGCCTCACACCCAGAGCCGCGTTGGCCCCGGCACGGCCTCCGCCGGCTTTGCTGCTCGCCGGCCAAGCTGCCTTCGGGTGGCTCGGCTGCGCGCTCCCCTCACCCCGAAGACCGGCTGCCTTTGTGAACTCTTGCCTGCCTTCCCTTCAAAAAGGGCAGGGGAAAGAATCCCACATAAGCGCCGGTTCATTAACGGGGAAGAGGCCTCGCGCTCATTAGCAGGCCTGGGAACCAAGCCCCTTTGAACCTTCTCCCTTTCAAGACCATTAGCAGAGGTCTGCGGAGCAGCGCCGGGCATATTAGATGCAGCCCACTGCGGGCTGTGGGAGAATAGCGCGGCTCAGGGGACGCCAGGTTCAAATCACCCTGGGGGAGGAGGGATGGGGGGGGTTCTGGGCCGGCTTTATGGGAAGGCTTCACATCCACAGCTGGGTTTAGCGATTCCGACAATCGGCCCTTTTGTGGTCACACCTCCATTTATTTACAAAATTCTAGATTTCTCGACCACGCTGCCCCTTTTCTGAAACAGCAGCCCTCGGAAGTACCACGTGGTGCTCTGGTTGAGCTTAAGGCTCATGCTGCCAACACCCTGAATGGGAAGCGATCATTAAAAGCGTCAAGGATGCGCTGAGTGTGTCAAAAATCAAAGAACGGCTGGGTTCAGAGGAGCCCCGTATCTTAAAAAGATCTTCAGCCATTCGCCAATATGAACTACATGAGAAAGACGAAGCGGGCAGCTGAGATTTGAAATATCAAAAGCTTGCTCGTGTTGCCACGGCCTGCAGTGGAGATCCCGGGGCTGCCGTTGTGAGAAACCTGCCATCTCCGCTCGGTCCCGGCCACCTCTTCTGGCGGATGGCTTGGAAGAAATTGAAAGGGTTTCCCTATTAATCATTATTTTGGTTGATCACGGAAAGATAGAATTATCTCTAAATCGAACTTCTCTCTTCCCACCAGAAGAACGTACATTAAAGGGAAAACGTAGCCCTTCTGGTCGGCTTTGCTCGCAGGTGAAACGAGAACACCTACTGATGGATCTCAACAGAGGGACGAGCCCCAATTCTGTCTGGAGAGCTCTGATGAGTGTAACTTTTAAAGAATGTCTATTTACTTATTTTGACAGAGAGAGAGAGAGAGAGAGAGTGGGTGAGAGGCAGAGGCAGAGGGAGAGAGAGACTCCTGAGCAGGCTCCGTGCTGTCGGTGCAGATCCTGTCACGGGGCTCGATCCCATGAACCTCGAGATCATGACCTGAGCCGAAACCAAGAGTCGGATGCTTAACGGACTGAGCCACCCAGGCGCCCCGTCCTGACTGTATTTTTACGTAGGTGTGAGGATTCCATCCCACGGTGGTGCGATCAGAATTTCTAGAGGTGATTCCACTGTGCACCCTGGTAGAAATGCTGACATTTTAGTCCAGGACATGAAGTGTGTTGGCTCGAGCAGCCAGCATCTGGCACCCCCGCTATCCCAGCTCTATGATCGTGGGCCAGCCAACATCGCGCCTTACCTGGATTATCAGAATACCTTTCCAAAGGGCCCCCTGGCTTCTGCTCACTCCCTTCTGCTCACATGCCACCTACCGCTCCCCAGAGATCCTGTGAAAACATGACTGAGCCTGCCTCTTCTCTGCTCTCCCCTCCAGGGACTTCCCATCTCACTCGGAGAGAAACGCACCAGAATAACGCCCCAGAGAACACAGACTCAGACGGTGACCTCATTTCCTCCCACATTACTCCTTGTTCGGCTCTGGGCACATGGCCCCTTTGCGGATTCCTCAAACATGCCAAGCACATCCCATCTGCAACCTTGCCAGGTCTTTGGAATCCTCAGGACCCTCTGGTTCAGGGTCACCTTCTTTGTGAGCCCTCATAAAACCAACACCCCTGCTACCACCACGACCACCTGCCCGCCCATCACGGCAATCCTTCTCCCTGGACCTTGGTTGGTCTCTCTCCACACAGGTAGGACTCAAACATCCGTCGAAGGAGTTGATGAACATCCAGGTGTTGGGGTTAAAACACCTCAAAGAATGTAACATAACCACCGCCCGAAGGATTGCTCAACATACGAGAACAGAGGCCAGCGAACTTTTTTTTTTCTATATAGGGCAAGACAGGAAATACTTTCGGCGTCGCGGGCCAGGCAGAATCTGTCGCAGCTGCTCAAGTCCACTGCCGTAGCACGCAAAAGCGGTCACACGCCAGACGCGAGGGAGAGAGTGTGGCTGGCCAATAACATCGGATTTACAAAAAACAGGTAGCAAGCAGGATTGGGCCTGAGGACCTCATTTTGCTCACCCATGTGGTCGAAGAGAGACACGCGTACAGCTGGACAAAATGCCCATGAGAATCCCTCCCAAAGAGATATGAATAAAGTGCCGCGCGGGCGACACCGGCAACGACGGTAGAGTAAGACTCTGACAAGCGGGCACAAGTTTCGAATGCTAACGAGAAACGATATGCAATGGGATTTCACCCTGACATCAATGGAAATAATGTGAGTCGAGCGCTTAGGGGCACTTCGTGTAAGAATGATTTAATAGCAGCTGCTCAGAACAGGATTTTTTTCTTTTATTGCCTCAGTGCTTGGCGTGGCAAGCACTTTGTGCGACTGTCTGCGCTGTAAATGTTGGTTTCATTGTGTTAAGTCACGACTGCATATCTGGGTACACAGAGAGGTTCAGCCAGTTTTCTGGATCTTTCGCCCATATGCTGCCAAAAAGGAAGGGGCTACGGGTTCGCTATCCACAGTGGATCTGACTTTTTCTCCTTTTATGCAGATCACGTTTTGCTATATTGCTCGACAACATGTTACTGGTAAGCGTGCGTGCCATTCCCCCACCTAAAAAAGATAATCCGCATCGTTTATTTTCTAGCTTCCTTTGAAATACCCTTTTTGAGAAATGAAAATACCATTCATTCTTTCGCCAAACAGCGAAGCCCCTCTAGGTTCTCGGACCTGGGACAATAATGGCAATACTTGGCCCCTGCTCGTCGATCTTATGGGGAGAGGAAATATGAACAAATTGCTATGCAATGTAACATATGCAACATTACCAAAAGACAAGTGCCAAAGGCTAGGGGGAGAAAAGATGGGAAAGCTTCCCGGAGGAGGCAACATGTGAGAAAGATTTTTGAAGATGAACAGGGGTTCACCAAACAGGTGGGGGGGAGTGTGAAAATGTTATTTTTTTTCTTTTCTTAAGTTCCATAATTCAATTTCTAGGCTTGAGAGAGAGAGAGAGAGAGAGAGAGAGAGATTCTTAGCCTGCACTACAATGGAAGGAAATCACATGTGCATATCATTGTCAGGAAATTCTATAGCTCAACATTTTTCTTAATGGGCTGAGTGGTCCTCATTCACAGGAGGATGTGGGCAATCCTGGGAACCCCTTGCAACAAACTGGAGTGGCAACAATTTACAGCTCACACCTCTGCCTGTCCACGGTTTGTAGCGTAGAACAAGGCATGGAATAGAGAGAAAGGAGAGAGCCGGATGGGCGGCCAGACAATCTGGGGTGACGCGCAGCTCGGCTATCTACTAGCTGCGTGGCCCTGGGAGTGTGTCCACAGATGTTCCCTCCAGTTCCCTCCAGCCCTCACTCGGAACAATCCCTAAGCAGGACAGGGGCCGGTGCAAGACAGGTTTTGGAGAAACTTTCTTACAAATCCAAGACTTCCGAGGAAAACACTGGTTTACCATGGAAAATTAATAGATGGGTATTGTGGTTGAAGTGACAATGTGCACGTCCCACCCTCTCTCATTCTACGTGCCACCAAAACTACTCTTCTGGTTTTCCTCTAACCACTGCCGACTTCTCCTTCCAGCGAATCAAAGCCTGGGTGTTTTCTAAGGATCTGGCCTTCCATCCAAAAGTCATCAAAGAGGGTCAAAAGGTACAGACTTCCAGATGTAAAAGAAGTCGTCGGGATGTAACGTACAGCACGGTGACTCTAGCTAATAATAACGGTATCGCGTATTTGGAAGTTGCTAAGAGAGTACATCTTAAAAGTTTTCATCACAAGAAAAAAAGTTGTAACTGTGTGGTGACGGATGTTAACTAGACTTAGCGTGATGATCACTTCACAGTGGATACAAATGTGGAGCCGTGTCGCACGCCTGAAATGAATACAACGTTCTATGTCAATTACACCTCAATTGTTTAAAAAGCCATCCAGGCTGTTCATTCATTTCTCCTACAGCCTCTCTGAGAGCGACTCCCGGGCTTGTCCCTCGCAACGCCAGCTTTCTCCAGAAGCCCAGCTCAGCACTGACGATTCTCTGCTTCATTTACTGTAAATGCCCACCTTCAGAGTGCACCCCTCCTAGGTTTCGTCAGCCTCGCTCCCAAATCTGTCTGCCCTGCAAACCTCCTGGTGCTTCCATCGTCCCGATCACTACAAATCAGAAACTCGCCACACATTCGATCCCCCCTCTCTCTGGGGGAGGCAGAATACATGGGCTCCAAATATGGCCACATCCTAATCCCCGGAACCTGTATGTCAGGTTACAGGGCAAAGGGGAACGCAGGTTGCAGATGAAATCGAGCTTGCCACAGCTGAGCTGAACATGGGGGGCTCAGCCTGCATTATCCAGGTGGACTCGATGCAATCACCAGGGCCCTTCAATGTGGAAATGACTGGAGAAGAGCCAGTCGATAAGACGCAGAAAAGACTCGATGGCCCTCGCTTTGAAGATAGAAGGGCCACGAGTCAGGGAATGTGAGCCATTTCCAAAAGCTGCAAAAGGCAAACACACTCTTCCCTTGTCTTCCCGGAGGGACACAGGCCTGCAGACACCTGGACCTCCAGCGCTGTTGAAGCCATCACGTTGGTGGTCATTTGTTACAGCCTCAGTAAGAAGCCACACGCTCTCTTTCCCCCAAATCCAAATCGCTAGCCAAGGCATGTCCGTCTCAGTCCCTAGTTCTCTGATCGGTTTCTCTCTCTCTGCTCTCACTGCCTTCCGGGTTGATCCACATCGTCTCTCCTGCATTCCTAGACTATGACCCACCCTCCCCACCCCCACAAACACACAAAAACAAAACACAAACAACCACCTCCTAACATGATTTCTTCCCTCCAATCTTTTGTCCCTCAGTTTCATCTCGGCCACATGCTTCTGGCACCAACAGCTTCTTCCTGTCGCTTCCCTTAAAGGCTCAAACACAGAGCAGCGCCCAGCTGCCCAAAGCACGAGTCCTGACGGACGCCTTATCTCCTGTCTCACAGCCATGGCCAAGGTCCCAAACTGCTCCTTCAGCCTGATTCCCACGCGCTCACCTCCCATCCCAGGAACTGGCACTATCTGCTGCTCTTAGCAACTGCCTTTGCTTCTCTTCCTAGCACAGATCATTTTTTCCTTTGGGAGATTGCTTTGTGTTTCATGTTTATTTTCTTGTTGTTGTTTTCTGGTTTTTTAAGATGATGGACAGCAGGACCCCGTAGAGACCTCAAGAACCCTGGCCACTGTTGTTTTGGAGATTTCGTATTCAACAAAGAAGGATTGTCTTACAAGATAGCTATACCTAGCGTGATGGGTCTTAAATGTTTACAATTCACAAAGTAAAGCTTTTAGGTGAAAACCACAAAGCCAGCGGTCACTATCATATTTACAAAGGAACCAAAATATTCATTTGAAGATCTTAATTCCTACTCCTGAAATCATTATTGCATTATATACGCAAACTCATTTGTATGTAAATTAAAACAAATAAATTTAAAAAATAAATAAAGTTACAGGATTCCTCCCATTCTTTCAGTACAGTCGGATCAGCTCTGGGACCGACAGGGCGTGCATATGCGCGCACGCGCGCACACACACACACACACACACACACACACACACATCTCACACGGAGATAACACTCCTCGTCTACATTTGAGGCCAATAACGAACAGGTGGCCTGAGCCAAATGCCCACCTACTCCTCAAAATCCCCATTGCTAACCCTGGATGTCAGGAGGCTCACGCCTTGTGGGCTGAAGGAAAATTAATCAACAGAGAGATGGACAGCTGGCAGCGAGGGCTGCAGGGATGATCGAACCTTGGCACCAGGTGATGGCTAAGGTGGTCTGGCTGAACCAGCTGCCTGGGCAGGTAGAACTCACCCCAGGAAGAGGACTTCCCTGGAGGGAAAAGGGCTTTCTTTGGTCCAAGGTGAGGGATCTGGGTGGGGGGAAGCAGACTGGAGAAGGTCCCCAGTAGAAGAGAACGGACAGCAGGACTTAGTTCAGGTACAAGGTTGGGGGCTGAGAAGGGAAATGGGGGACTCAGGGCGGGCGCCCTAAAAGATTACTGTTACAGGCCAGCGAGATGGAAGATCTGTTCCGCCTCCTCCTTTAAAGTGAGGGAGAGGCAGAGCTCTCGTCCGGGCAAGCCAACACAAAAACAACATTTAACCTTGCCTGCCTGTGCAGTCACAAGCCTCGCCATCATCCCGCTCGCTTGCTCATGTTAGAATTTCACAACCGTATTCCTTGTCGTCTCCCCAACTCCTGGTAGGGCACAGAGAAGGTCACCTACAGCCCAAAGGAACACCCAGTACCCCTGTGAAGACGACACGCATTGCACGGCTTCATCCGTGGCCAAAGTCAGTGAGCAGGCTTTCCAGTCCGAAATCCCCAGAGTATGGAAGGTTCACCCAGGAACTCAAGAAGTGAATAAGGAGATATTTGATTGCCGGCACGTCAACCATGAGTTCTTTAATTCCAAATTTCTCTTAACGGAGTTTTGAGATTTTAATCATAAGGCAAACCCATCTCTCAGTGCTTCCCTATAGGCATTCTCTGCCATGCCTGCAAACTCCATGAACAATAATCATTTTTCTAATTATGAAATAGAGCATGCATTCCGGCCACCAGAAATTTTACTTTCAGTCTCACTTTGTACAGCTCCGAAGGCCATCACTCGGAGGGAAATTCATGAGTCACTAGACCAAGGGATAAACTTGGATACCAACCCCAGGTGGCCTGTGGTCAACTGTTACTACCAGGTGGCTCTCAGCCACTGCCCAGACGATTCCCAAGGCATTTCCTCTGATTTTTTTTCCCCCTAAATATCCTCTGGGGTGTGGAACCTAAGCGTGATGCTAAATTTACCAAAACATGACTGAGCTGACATACACACCACCTGAACTGTACAAATATTATGCCAATTCACACACAAAAAAAAACGGTTTAAGGGGGGGAAAACCCCTTGAAAGTGTTGTGAATAACAGCATCCTGGATCCTATGAATAAATTTCCTTTAAAGCACCCTCCATTTTGGAACCATGATCAAGTCAATTTCCTATCCCCTCTTCACAGGGGTCATGAAGATTCAGTGGACTTCTTGCCATTTGGATTTTTGCTATGACTTCATCCCTGTTCTAGAGCCACAGGTGAATTTTTTTTTTTTTTTTAAGAACCATGGAATGCTGTTTTTATCTTGGATCACAAGAAACATGGACTTTCAGAGGACTCAAAACTTTGGAACTGGGAAACTTTGGAAATTAACCTGGGTTAATAGAAACTGGATGCTATATTCAAGGTGAATCCACCACAAATAGACTGTTTTCAATAACATGATACGAGCACCCGATGTCTGCACATTCAGCCGTGGTTTCGGATTTAGCTCTGAGTTATCAAAACTACAGAACAATCAGCCCATCCTTCGCTGATTAGCACCCTGGCTGATTGGAGACACGGGGGGCAAGTCAGTAAATGTGCAATAAAACTTGGGCAAGAAGCTATGCACAGGGGTGGGTGAGATCCGATTGAATTTAGCAGCATTCTGAAAGACTGGAAATGGATATGACAACAGAGGCAGAGAGCAGTCAAAATGCAGAGTGGCTCTTAAAGCAACAGTACAAATAACACACGAGCAGGAACAGGTGGAAAAAAGAAAAGCGGTCCTATAACATTCTAGAAGTAATGCCTCTGAAATATCACTGTGGTTAACCTCCGACTGTCAGCACCCTCAAATTCGTTCACTTTATCAGCGACAGACGACTAAGGATTTCTGCCAACCGAATTTTAAGGGACCAGAGGGACGGACTGGAAAAAAAAATGACATGCAGATAAACGCTGAGGCCCCCAGTCTCCAGTTTTAAGCAACTCATTAATACGACAGATATTTTTAATAACTTGCCACTTCATCTTTATTTATTCCGAGGGGTGCTTAAGTTAAAATGTTTGACCTGACACGGAAAGTGAGAAACAGGGAAGACTTTGAATTTCACCAAATACCCACCTGGTGGAATTCATGCAAATTGAATTAAACTGTTCACAAAACCTTTCTCTATACTTCCACATCTGTCCAGAGTGTGCTCGGTTTTTAGTAATTGGATCTCTTGGATATTCTTTAAAATAATCACATACTCTCTTGACCATGCAGCCTGATTAATAATGAATGAACATTCCTGAAAAGAATCATTTGGAAGCTTAGCGGATGCCTTTGGGGACATGAAGGCTTTAATGATAAAAATTAAGGAGAAACGGGAGCTAGGTCACACTGTCTGGTTATTTTAATTGAAACCTAGTCTTCCAAATTTACTTAACAGAATGCTTAAATACACCTTCTGGAGTTCATTTACACAAGCAGACAAGAAAAAAGACACCAATGACAATGCAAGAAAAAAAGCAATCCTGATTTCTCAAGGACCAACCGCCCGATCCGCTCTATCTGAAGAGTAAAGAACACCCCCACGACCGTCTCAGAAATGCAATTTGTTCTACTGAAAAGACTGCTAAATAGGTTAAAAACAGGAAATAGCACATTTGTTCTTAAGAGTTCTTTTAGCATCGCTCCAGATTCTTACAAACAGATCACCTCGAATACCCACCAATGGACTGCACCCTCGTTCTTGTTGAAGAAACATCGCCGTAGGCAGAGGACGGGGACCCACGAAATGACAGACAGGCCACCGAGACCAGATGGCGGGTGGCAGGCAGTGCCGGAGCAGTCCTGTGTGTCTGGGAGAGCGTCAACAGTGAAACACAACAGGAAAATCGACGCGACAATTCCAGGAAGGCCAGCTCCACCTGGTCCACCCCGCCAGGGCTGCCGGAGTTGAAGAATCAAAACTCCCAGCTTCCAGCTGCCTTCTGCACAGACCCCGCCGTGGCGTCCCTGTGCCCTCGCCCACGCCACGTTCAACTCGAGCCAAATGAAAAGGCGGCTCGGGGCAGATTAACACCCACTGCCTCGTCCCCGAAAAAACGACGACTTGGCACTATGATCTGTACCCTCATGGCTCCCGGGGACCAGCGGCGGGTCAGTGTCCTGCGGCGGAGTGCTTGATGCCAGCTTTTGCAGGCTGCCAGCAGGAGCGCCCGGTCCAGCTCCCGGGGTCGGCAATGGGCGCTTGCCTCCTTCGCATTTTGGTCCTTTTAGCAGCCAAAAGGCACATGATCACATTATGCTCTGGATGCTGGGGGGGTGCTGTTGTTTTTTTATAATATACTTCTTAGTTTGTGTCTATCTTCTGAATTAAAATATAATAGCTGGGAGAAGTGTTTTATTTTTTTAATGTTTTTTAAAATGTATTTTTGAGAGAGAGAGACACACACACACACACACACACACACACAGACACAGAGCATGAGTGGGGGAGGGGCAGAGAGAGAGAGAGAGACCCAGAATCCAAAGCAGGCTCCAGGCTCTGAGCCATCAGCACAGAGCCTGATGCGGGGGCTTGAACTCATGAACCGCGGGATTGTGACCTGACCGACGCTTAACCGACGGAGCCACCCAGGTGCCCCAGAAGAAGTGTTTGAAAACGTTATATCCAGAAGAACAACCTTTTGTACAGACGCAATAAAGCAGTTATTGTTTTCTTCCCAAAATAGAGATCTAAATTGCAATCCATCAGCCTGATAAACAACTGAAAAGATAGGTGGATGAAATATATATACATGTATATACACACATAAGCAAGCAAAACATACACACCCATACATATAGATCACACATGCATACAACATATTGTATGTACATGTTAATATATACATATAATGCATACACGTGCGCGCGCGCGCGCACACACACACACACACACACACACACACAGCAAATCTGTGATAGGTGTCCCAAATTTCAGTCTCCAGAATGGCAAAGAAAGAGTGAACTGAGAGTGGAAAGTAATCTTTTAAAAACTGATTGTCTAAAGGAAGAGGAAGCAGTCTTCTCAAAAGCAAAAAAACAAAAAATTGTCCTGCTCTGCAGTTCTTTCAAGGATGTAGCTTATCACCATGCAAGACAAGAACATGCAACTCAAGTAAATCATCAGGAAAGTGTAAAAAAAAAAAATCAAAACCAAACAGAACCCACACTGATTGCAAGCCTGCACGATTCACATGAAAAATCAGACATCTGGCCTCCACCACAGGTGTTTGAGAACATTCTTGATAAAGGGCAAGCAGGAGGCGCCTACTCCTCACAGTAAACCAAAGCGTGCTTCGCATGTTTGGACATAAAAATGCAAACCACATAGTTTCTTGGCTTATGTCTGTATAAGTCATCATTTCATTTGTTAACAATAAACAAAGGGATTACTCAATTTCACAAACAGAGGACTTCCCAAGGAAGACCTCGCTGTCCACAGGAGAGGCGCGTGTCCATCATCAAATAGAATTTGAAAGAACTTTTCATCATGAGACTGGAAAGCACTCCTCTTGTTAAAACAACACTAAAGGGGTCAAAATTTCTACGAGACGCACCTAACTTGCCCGTGGTTTGGCGCCGTGGTGGAAAATTCGCCTGACCGTCTGAGTCGGGACATCAGGAAACAAACATGTACTCCACCCCTCAAAAACAAAAGAAAAGGATAAACAACAACAACTTTTACAATCTTCTTCTACAGAGCGGAATCTGACAGGCTCTACGGGAGATTTCCCACCGTCAGAGGGTCTCAGGCATTTCAGGTCTTCTACAGTTTATGTGAAAAAAGAAAACATCTAGTGTTAAAGGCAAATGGAACTTATTTTGCATTCGATCGAAAATGACGGCCGTTTTCCCCGTCTGCACTCTACCGGTCCCAGGCAAGAATCTGGTGCTGAAGGCAGAGGGAGCGGACGAGAAAGAGAAGGAAGAGAGCGAATACTTGTCACACCTAGTCTCCTGACCCGGGGGTGGGGGAGGGGGGTGTCTAAACGGCCTCTCCTGGAGAGCGGCGAACCAACAGCGTGGTGGTAGCAGAAATGGGCGCCCCCGTGGACACTTCTGCCTAGTGTTTCCAGTTCGACAGGCATTTCTCCACCCATTCGTGAGACTATTTATTCTCTGTCTATAGAAAACCCTATATATGTCTACAGTGGAACTGATTTTTGCAGCCATATATAAATATGCACGTGTATATGCGTACACACCCACATATATAAGCGCCTTTGCAAAATGACTTGGGACTTGATAGAATGCACCCTTCACAAATCCCTCAGTGACAACATCCGTCCTGCATCCGAGAACCATTCCTTCCTCTGTGCAAAAACGGAGACCTGTGCATAATTTATACGCTACATTTCTTTTAAATGCCTACTTGTATCTGAAAAGGGTTACCTAGAACATGGCAAAATGACCTAGGAGGTCTGGTCCGTGAAGGACGGACCAGTTGAGCTGGATTGTTGCAGCAGGTAGATTCCATCTGGTAAAACGCTTGCCACTTGGGCAAACCCTGTCTTACTTCATTCCTACGATGCTCCTCTAGAAGGCGGAGAAAGTACCCCCTCCCCCTTCCCACTTATCCACTGGGAGAAAAATGCATCAATAAACAGTTCCTGACAATGGCCAGTGTGGCCTCTCACCATTGTTCTCTGACCACCGAAAAGCTGAAGTTCAATGGCACGCACAACTACTCCCGTCCCATGACTCACCGAGGTAATGACAATGTCATATAGTAACTGATTCCTATTGTATGGGCAGATTGGGAAATTCTCTCAAACATGATAGCTCCTCCCCTCAAAGGAAATTGCCTTCTCTCTCAACTTCAAAGTTAGCCATACACAAAGACCTCATGTTCACAATGCCCCGAAGCTACTTTGCGATCTTAAAAAATAAAGTAACCTTTTTTCACAACTCCTGGTTAACTATTATGAAAAGAACAGGCTTTAAACGGTTCCCCATGATCACTGAAGCCCTACAGTCAGGGAATAAAGTCTTTTTTTTTTTTTTTTTAGGCAACAGAACGAGGAGTGACTCTTTTGTTCTGAATTGTTATTGTAAAGCGCCACATGAGAGAGGAGGAACGATGGGATCACAGCAATGAACAGAACAGCGCTGACGAACGAAAACAGGATATTAAGAACAGCGTCGGAACTGTGCGTCCTCACAGAACAAAGGCAGGTGGCTTCTTGGGAGAATCTGAGCAAAAATACTTTGAAAAGATTTAAATGCTAATGGACGGAACAGTTTTCCAGGCAGCAAGACATCTTTAAGTCTGGGGCAGTAAAACTAGTTTATCATTTACACACACACACACACACACACACACACACACACACACACACGGTATCATGAAATTAAAACTGCTTTCAAATCACATTAAATTACCCACTTTTTAAACCCACGATCCACTTCTTGAAATTTCTAGATCTGTTTCGGCCCCATATAAAATAAGATACTTTTGGGTGCCTGGGTGGCTCAGTCAGTTAAGCGTCCAACTTTGGTTCAGGTCATGATCTCACGGTTTGTGAGTTCAAGTCCCGCATCGGGCTCTGTGCTGCCAGCTCAGAGCCTGGAGCCTGTTTCGGATTCTGTGTCTCCCTCTCTCTCTCTGCCCCTCCCCTGCTCACTCTCTGTCTCAAAAATAAATATTTTTTTAAAAGACACTTTTTTTTTCATTACATAACTTAGGTAACTTAGCGTACATTCGTAAAGAAATGGAATTTCTTACACTAAGGGCTCTCTCCACTCGGAGCATAGTCTAACTTACACTTTTTTTTTTTCTAACTTACACTTCAAATATAACCTTTAAGGAGAGTTTTCAAGAACTCCCCGGGGGAAGCTACGGAATGAGTTCTTCACTGAGAAACAATCACCGTGACTCAGTAGCCAACATGAATGTCACAGATGGGTCTGGTCAAGTCATGTTCTCATAGCACCTTCTACTTTTCTTCCGATTCGAATTCTGCTAACGCTGCTAACGGGACAACGCATTTAGTGAGAGCATCAGAGTCCGTACGGTCTATTGGGCTTTACCACATAATGAGAATGACAATGACCATTACTGCAGTCTCTAAGCTAAAGGGTTCAGAGAAGTAAAACTATATCCTGTCTTGCAATGCTTCCAAACCGGCCGTCTGTTTCCTCTTCTCTCTGTTCCACGCCTTTCGTCTTTCTCCATCCTCTCCTTCTATTGCAAGAGGAAGGAAAAACAAATAGGCTTTCCTCTTCCAGACAATGCATTTCATCTGGGTTTCTCTTTGATGTGTTGGCAGAAAAGCTGGGGTTAGGCCTTGACTGAGCTCAGCTGGCCCAACTACCCCTGGTCCGGTTTGAGGGTGAGATCACCAGCGTGGTGTCGTTCAAAGAAACGTGTACCTTGGAACCAGATAAACCTGAGTTCAAACCCTGGCTTCTGCCCTTTCCTAACAAAGGCAGATAGAAGCCGGCCGCCCAACCTGTCTTTACTCACAGACCCTCTTCCTATCTTGTACGGTTTCCTTATCCGTAAAATGCGACAATGAGAACAATCTTGAAGGGTTTTTGGAGAATTAAGTGAGGCCAAGTTGTAGAAGTGCTAGCAAAATTGTACCTCCCACACCCTTCTTCCCCTCTGGTCCGGAATCACCTCTTCCCACTCTTCTTTGAGTACATTTACGATCTGTATGTTTTATTGCAAACTTCTTCAAACCACTTCTGGAAACGGTAAGGATACCAACCCACGTCCTTGTTCAATAACATTCACGGAACGTCTTATATTAAGAAATAGTATCTAACGAATAAACCGGCATTCCTATTATTAACATTATGTTTTCATAATTGTCTTCACGTAAGCAATGTCCCCTGTCTCCCAGACGTCAACGTACCTCTATTCATTACCACTGGGCCTCCGGCCGTGACCTTGAGCCTTCAGTTCTCTGCTCCTCACTGAAGAGCTCCCTGACCCACATGAATCCTTTACCAGAATTTTTGACATTGCAGGAAATAAGAGCCCCCGGCATGGGTGGTGCAGGAGATACTATCAGGATCAGTTAAGGGTTTCAGATTTTTCCTACTCCTGAGCTAAGCTGTTAGCTACCGGTTTCATGGATTTGGGCAGAAGACACGAGACCGGTGAGTCGGAGACAAAGGACACGTTTTAGTCAGGGCACAGCAGGCATCACGTGCTTCACGGTCACGTTGCTTCCCCTCGTCCCCCAAGGCCACAGAGCGCCCCAGGTACTCACCGCATTCACAGAGGGTTTGGATCACAGCTGAGACACCCAAGCTCAGGAAACCTCAGTCTCTCATTATGCACTGCAAGCAAACCTGCCTGACATTTGCTCTGTAGAGAACGTTATCTTTATCATAACGGACAGCAAACAAACCTACTTTCTACCCTGGAGGGAGATAAGTCTGTCGAGATACTCTATGTCGATCTTCCAAGCTGTTGGCTATACAAATAAATATCCTTAAAAGACAGTCTGGAGCAAAAGCCATCAGTACCTCGGCTCGCTGTGAAATGTGAGAGGTCCCTGGGGAATTATTTCCCAACAGACACACCTCCTGTGTTCTCCTGGAGATCTGGCCCAAGAAATCAGATCGCCACTGGGCTTTCCAGCAGTTAGGGCAGAGGCAGTTCACTTGACACTGAATGACGCTTGAGCCATGGAAGACCAGAGGTAAAAGGAACCCGCGAGAAAGCGCTCCACGCCCCTCATCCCTACCATGCTTTAACATCAGCTGATGTTCCAGGAAGAGAGCAGGTGGGCCCCACCCATCGTAAACAGAGCCCTTAACAACTTCCGTATTTGTCCCAAATCAGCCTGTATCTATCTGCTCTTCACTCTTAACCGAAACTCATTTTGAGACTTTGGAAGAGTAAGCTAGCTTTGTTCCTTTCTTTGATATTAGAAATCCTATATGTGCGTTAAGTTGGCTTTCCTTAAGCTATTTTTTTTTTTTCATTTTAGCGCTACTTTTGGAGTAAAACCAGAGAGAAAAGTCATTTCTCTGGATAGTCTTTCATTCAATAGGTATTTCTGAGGTCTTGCTGTGAGTCGGGCACTGCTCTGGGCACTGGGAATGCAAGGGTGAATATGAGGGCAAAGGTCCGTCCTGGGAGGGCTTACATTTTAGTGAAAGAAACAAAATAAACCTGGAACTGGGTGAGAACCATACATAAAATGAAAGGAATAAAAAGCTATCAGGATAGAAGCTAGAGGGCTGGGTGAAGTGTACCGTAGCTACAAAGATGTTTTCACTCCTGTCTTTGAATTGTGCCTTGCTCCCTTGCCAGTCAACCAGCAAACAACATCTTAATCTCAGTATGAAACTTTCCCGCATTTGGGAGCAGAGTTTTGACCTCATTTCTCAAGTTGTTCAATGTTTAGTGACAGATGTCCTCACGGGAGGGTTTCTTTCTCAAGGACGTGAAAATCCAACTTGCACCACTTCTTGCACGAAAAGACAAAGTGATACATTACTGGAAAGCAGTGACCTCTTCGTTTTTTGTTTTTTCGTTTTGTTTTTTAAGCAATAACACTTGAGAGAAAAGTCACGATCACACAGTGGACCGAAAAAACCCAGGAAACTATGGTACTGAGAACTCCCTGAATGTCTGAGAATCTGGACAGCGGGATGTTAACCCAAAGTCGAAAGTAACTACGGACAGGCAGTTAAGGGTCCAGGGAAAAGTGTGAAGGAAATCAATCGACATTTCAAGAGTCACTGGTTTCGCTTTTGCCTGTCTAGGAGAAGAAAGTTCAGGAAGGACAGGAAAGAGGTGGGGAAACAGCACAGGGCTGAGTGAACAGGTACAGCTAGGGCTTCATGCCTAGAAGATCAAAGAGGAGTGAAAACTGGGAGAGCCCATGGCCTGAGAGCTGTGCTGGTGACTCGTCGGCAATGAGGACAGTAACACAAGGTACCGTAAAAGAAATGAACTCACTGGCTACGTAAAACTGCCACGTCGCCAGCTCATGACTGGTAGAACCCATCTCTTCAAGGGGCCAGAGGGGAGGCCAGCACAGCAGGAATCGTGAGACGGTAACGGGTGGCTATGGCAGCTGGAGTAGAGGCCAAGGGCCGGGCTTGGGAAGCCGGGGTGGCGGGGACCAGCCTGACACCACACAGAGACCGGTAAGCAGGTTCAAGAGAGGACAGGGCACCAGGCACAGCGGCATGTATAATGCAAGTCGTCTCGGACACGGGTTTTTTCCCAGCCCCAAGATTTTTGGCCTGAAACCCAACACTAAAGGGCGCCTGGGTGGCTCTGTTGGTTGAGCGTCCGACTTCGGCTCAGGTCATGATCTCTCACGGTTCGTGGGTTCGAGCCCCGCATCGGGCTCTGCGCTGCTGGCTCAGAGCGTGGAGCCTGCTTGGGATTCTGTGTCTCCCTCTCTCTCTGACCCTCCTCTGCTCGTGCTCCAGCTCTCTGTCTCTCTCTCTCTCAAAAGTAAACACTAAACATTTTTTAAAAAATTAAACTAAAAACCAACATTAAAAATGTTTCATAGGAGGTTTGATAATTCTGCAAAAGAAAGGCAAAAACAAACAAACAAACAAAAAAACAACCCAAACAAACTTGTGATCATATGAAAACAAATCCCACAAAGGCCATGAGGCTTCTAGTGTCTTCTTAAAAATACTCTCAAGGCAGGCTAACCTCTGAGAGATTTTCCTTGCATTATCCAAAGGTTTCCTGTTGTAACTTTGAGAGAAATTATAAATGTAACTTATGAAACAGGAAATCAAGACATTCCCTTGGAATTAGTATCAAAAGGTCTGATCTCAGGGACCCGACTCTAGGGATTCTGTTGTTTTTTGCTTTGTGTCTTATTTGTTTGTTGTCCAGGATTCTTTTGGGTCTTAAAGGGAAAAAAAGCTTCATTTTCAGCCAATAAGTGAGCACTTTATCATGTGCATTTTAGCCTCTTATTGAGTCAGATTATATAAAAAGCTGGCTCTGGATATCAACAAAGGCGAAACAGAAAAGACTCAGTACTTGAGATACAATCTCGGGCTTAAACATTCACTTACGAAAAACTATCTGGCTTTAAGAACAGTAAATGAGCTTTCCAGGTGGCTAAGCTACCTCAAAGTGGAGATGTATTTATTTTGATACTAAATATGGACGTTGTTTGGAAAAAGGATCGCAGTTACGCGAGGAAGCATCGCATTTTGGGGCGGAGGCCATCTCAACGTCTGCTGGACCATCTTTAAGGTAAAGATGGTTGGGTCAACCCTCGTTAGGGTGCCCCTTTACCCTGTCCCTTATTTAAATCAACAGACACTCGATCCAGGGCGTGGATCCAAGCGGTCCGGCCGGTTGTCTAAGTCTATTCTTTCCATGACAAACTCCTCCAAGTGACTCCCTCGTAAACGGATGCAAATACTCCTCTCTCCAACTCTATTCATTCTCTCCCTCAGAGTGGGAAATGCCTTTCTCCGGGGGCGCTGGGCTAGGCGGACGATAGCAGGGGGACTTCCCAGAAGGGAGCTTTTCTGTGCCCGAGCCACTGCCAGGCAACCTCCCTGAGCATCAACTGCCAAAACATCACGGTCCGAATAGGGGCGCCCGGGTCCCCCTCCCGTCCCGCCCCCGCCTAACGGCGTCCAGAAAGCAATTCTTTGCATGGGTGCCTCTTCACCATGATCCTGACTGGCAGCTCCGAGGATTAAACGCAGGCCCTTTATGCACATTAGCCCCCTGGAGTGTTGAACTCCAAAACCTCTATTTTCTCCCCGACCCTGTATCTCGCAAAACCCCAGTTAGCCGCTGTGGTACACAGCCTTTCTTCCACTCTGGGCTATCTAAAGAAAACAAAACAAAACACCAGCCCCTACAACAATGTGATGGACATGGTAATGACGGAGCGTTGGTTGGGTAGTGGGCAGACTCTGAGACTGGGAACCCACTTACTTCTTTATCATTAAAACTTCACATTCTCATCGGCAGAATCTTGCTCACAACGGCACAAATGAGCGACTGGCTGGACGAAAACCGCGTGCTCTGTGTGCGCGTATGTATCTCTCTCCATTAAAACACGGCCCTCAAAACTGCTGAATGAAAATCGACACCAGTGCCTTCTTAATCAAGCAAAATTTCCTGCTTGGTGACTGCATTAAAAAAAAAAAACAACAACTGACCATCTGGCCTCTCTGCTACTTAGGGTTTTTGCTCCCCACTTCCTGGTTATCTTTAGCAACGCGTTAGATTTTCACTTATAAATTATTTTTACCACGATGCGTTTCCTTCTGTGAACTAGAGGCCGAGTAGAAAGCATTGTTCTATTTCTAGGAAAATACTTCTCAGTTCTTAATGGCAGGTTTGAAAGGGGAAAAGAGTACTTGCAATAGGAAGATGGAAGTCAAATCAACGAGAGCATTAACTCCTCCTATTTCTTGAGACATGAACGCGTCTGCCACCAACCTCTCTCTGTCTCTCTATGTATAGATGGAGAAAGAGAGAGAGAGAGACAGAGAGAGAGAAATAATTTAAATCCCAAAACAGAAAGCCACCTCCGCCCTGCTCATTCAAGGTGTTCTTTGTACTAAGCACTCTCCAAAAAAATAAGTCAGAAAGTGGAATTCATTTCTGCACGGCAACGAAGACCATAATAAAAGTACAATCAAACTTCAATGAATTGAAATTCTCTGAAAATGGGAGAGTTCTGGTTAATTAAATTTTCTGGTTAACTGAACCTCAAATAGAAAACCTTTTTTTTTTTAAAAAAAAAACCTCGTTGAGAACGTTCCTAAAACGCTCGAGCCCGGTTTACTTGCATAACTACAAACGGGATGGAATTTAAAGGTTCTTAGGTAATTCCAAATTGCAATGTTTCTTGAGATCATCACTATAATGTCTTCTTCCTTTTAATCATAAATAGAGGAGATTTAAGAGACTGAGTTGAATGTAGGTTTGTACCCATGACCGTGAAGTTTTACATTAATCCACGACAGTGCCTTCTTCCTTGTATTTAACAATCTCTTGGGAAAGTACGATGTAGAAAACTGGTTAACACAGAGGCTTGGGTAGGTTGAAGTTTTCGTGTATTTACGTGTTAAAAGAAAGTGACAAAAACTCCCTCTACACCTCTTCAATGAGTGGAACTAGTGAATACTTTTAACTTTTTAAAAATACAGTTTCTTGTCAACGTTGGCTAACACATGGTGTGTACAGTGTGCTCTTGGTTTGGGGGGTAGATTCCCGTGATTCATCGCGTACACACCACACCTAGCCCTCGTCCCAACAAGTGCCCTCCTCCATGCCCATCACCCACTTTCCCCTCTCCCCCGCCCCCATCCCAGTGAATCCTTAAAAAAAATTCTTTTTAAATTTTTATTTATTTCTGAGAGAGACAGAGAGAGAGAGAGAACAGCGGAAGGTCAGAGAGAGAGGGAGACACAGAATCCGAAACAGGCTCCAGGCTCTGAGCTAGCTGTCAGCACAGAGCCCGACGTGGGGCTCGAACCCACGAACCGTGATATCATGACCTGAGCCAAAGTCGGACGCTTAACCAACTGAGCCACCCAGACGCCCTGTGAATACTTTTAAAATATTGCTTCCCATCAATCTTATAAACACAAATTAAAGACCATGTAAATTCCTTCGATGTACAGATTTAAACTAACCAAGAAAACACTAGGATTTAGGTTTCACGGTAGAACATGATGGCAGCTCAAAACTGGACCCAAATGTCCTCCTTCCACAATATGGCCACAGCCAGCCCAGCCCTCTCTTGGGTTCTATGTTCCAAGTTCCCACAGAACTCTGTACTGTGCCGCCTCAAGCTATCAAACAATAACACCGTATTGACTCAAAAGTACTGCCCAACAGTAAGAGCCCTCTAGTCTTAACATCAGGCTTCCTGCCCTTTGGGGAAGATTATTGTAGAAGGAATTCCTGCATTGGGTAGGAGACTGGAAACATGTCGGCTAGGGTCATTTCTGATTCCAAATACCTCACCATGTATGTGTGAAGATAAGATTGGGCCATTCACTCTGTAGGTAGAATCTAAGTAGAATGTCTTTGTCTCTCTCTCTCTCTTTCTCTCTCTCACAAACACACACACGCGCATGTACACATACCGTTTTTGATGGGGTGGGGAGTAAGGGGCATTGCAGTGAACTCATCCTCAAAGAAGCACTAGAAAAATCTAATGTATACTGAGATCTTATTATTTGCCAGGAACTGTTAGCCACTGGGCACACAGTAGGATTTTCATAAAGATCTCTCTAAATGACTGAATGGAAGCGAAGGGATCAGCCATGGCTCATTCACGGACCTATACAAGATCTCCTTACAGGTAGGCTAATGATACCAAACTCAGTGGCAGCGTTGCTGACTCTGAACAATGAGTATTTTCAAAACGATGCCGTGGTCACACCCTACAAATAGGATTTTACTGTAAGGCATAAAGAGACCCATTTATGTATTAATGTTATCAACGAACAGGTCTTGGGCATGGATGTGGTCAGTGTATTTCGAGGATATGTAAATATCGAGTATATGTGTTAGATCTCAGAATCTACAATGTGGCACAGACCCTGCCCACAGTCAGAACCATCAGGGCCTTTCTTCTGGCTCCCTTCGTCCTTCCGTCCGTACTGTCTGCTCCCGTCTCAATTTCTCTTGCAGGTCTTACCCCGAAGAAGGATAACGACACCCAAAGCACAGACACTTTTCTTCTCCTAAGGACCCCTTGGGGAATACAAGAGAGCGGAAGCCTTGGAGAGAGTGCTGCAGACTGTGTAAAGTGGGACACTCACAAGCAGTGTGAGGGGCCCGGGGCTGCTCTGCCACCAGCATCTGTCACCACAGTGATTCCCGGGTTGAGTGGGTGGCCAGGACATCCTTGGTCAAAGGTCTACACAACGAGCTCCATCCCATTTAGAACCACTCAAACCCCCTTCCGCCTCATTTGTAGAAGCAGCATCGGGAAGTGCTACAGATTGCCACCTGCTAGCTCAGCGAAGTCACCCTCCCATTAAACCCTTAAACAGCTTCCTTAGAAAACAGCAGGGGCGCCTGGGTGGCTTAGTCGGTTAGGCGTCCGACTTTCGCTTAGGTCATGATCTCACGGTTTGTGGGTTCGAGCCCCGCGTCGGGCTCTGTGCTGACTGCCAGCTCGGAGCCTGGAGCCTGTTTCGGTCTGTGACTCCCTCTCTCTCTGACCCTCCCCTGCTCACGCACTCTCTCTCTCCTAGAAATAAATAAAACATTAAAAAAAAAAAAGAAAACAGCAAGAAGGTCTTATGTTGTATGACTAGGTTAACTATTACACTCTGGGGGACAGTGGGCTTATACTGATTCTTCACTCCACTAAACAAAGAATATCTATAACAGGAATTGTTAACTTAATGGAAATAATACTTACTTGCGGCGGGGGAGGGGTGGCGGTTGGGGACTCCTGGGCAAGAATAAAGCAGGCGTTAATATACCTAACAGGCAAATGTTTGACATGTGATGCCAACTCACGTAAGGCTTCCTTTGAACTTCCCTTCATGTGCCCACAGCTGACATGGTACAAATGGTACCTCCCATTTGTCAGGCACTTTATATAAATTACGGACCCGAAAGAGTAGGCATCATTTTCTCCATTCTGGGCACGTGGGGAAACTGAGGCTCCAAGTCAGGGCACCTTGCCCAGGGCCACACGGCAGAGTCCAGGTGAGAACGTACTGCCCCCTCACAAGGAATTGGAAATTTCTGATGTACGAATGCAAAGAGAATTTGGATGCCGATAAGCGCTTCAACTACTTCTAAACTTTAATTTAAAAAACAAAACAGCTGGAGTCCCAGCGGTAGGGAGGCTCAGTCGGTTAAGCATCCGACTCTTGATTTTGGCTCAGATCATGAGCTCACGGTTCGTGAGTTCGAGCCCCACGTCGGCTCTGCGCTGTCAGCATGGAGCCTGCTTGGGATTCTCTCTCTCTCTCTCTCTCTCTCTCCCCCTCCCCACTCGTTCTCTCTCAAAATAAATAAACTTAAAAAAACACCACAACTAATAGTTAAGCACTGGTCATGTGTCTTTACCAAGAGCCATTCAGGAATTTCACCAGCTAAGCACCCCCCAGTCTCCTTTGGAAGGACTGACATCTGGATCATATTGGCAAGTGGGTGCTTTAAACACGAGAGAAAATTAGGAGAAAAACCTAAGACTGGGTTACTTCCACGGGTTCACTCACCAATATCTCCCCGAGTACTCTTTTTCGTTTTTTTGTTTTTGTTTTTTTTAAATATAACAAGCTTGTCGGCCACCCTTTTTACTCGGTGAACAATGGCTTGTGACCTCCCAGGTAGCAAATTCACAGGAGAAACATATCAGTTATAATTAATGTTTACTAGGATAAATGTAAATATTTAAAAACACACAACAGTTCCAAGCACATGTGATTTCCATTTTATTTTATGAAACACTAAAAATCCACTTGTCCACCCCATTAATTATAAGCTGCTCTCAGCCCTGACCTGTATATAATCCCCTCTGACGTAAATTGGAACAAGGTGCCCAGAATGGAAGCAGCCTACACCCTAACTGGGCTACGAGATGTCAAGTTCCCAAACCTCTCAAAAGTGTAACCTGACATTTTTCTAAGATTAGAGGCGGTTTGTGAATTTAAAAAGAGGGCTTAAAGACTCACCACAGTTAAATCCTACAGTAACTCCTGAAATATCCAAAGTAAACAGGACTAAGAGGTCTCTTAGAAGAGAAGAAACAGCCAGAATTAAGAAGAACACAACACTACACGTTGAGGCATGAAGCCCTCTAGAGATCTAAAGGAGGCATGAATGGACCACGCGAAAAATTTCTCCTTTTGCTACACATGAATGATTGAGTTTATACTGCCTATTAATCTTAAATGTTGAAGGCAAAAAAAAAAAAAAAGAGAGAGAGAGAGAGAGAGAGAGATTGGTTAACTTTTCTAATAGTATTTTTCTTGACACAATTATACTGTGTGTTCATTTATAACACTTCCCCCAAAAGCCTAGAAAAGAATCTGACCGCTAAGAAGCAGAATTCGACCCATCGATCTTTCGAGTTATTTTTCTATCGCCTTATCCCCCAAACTGGGATTATGCTTCACCTTCTGTTTTGCAAGTTGCTACTTGAAATAGAACATAGTGGGTGATTTTTCACGTTCAAAGACCCTCGTGATTTCTCAGGATTAATCTTAAGTACCTGTTAGCACAACTAAAGTATTACTGTCGGGTGCCAAACCAAATAGACCGTACCAGTTGAAGATTTAATATATATTAAAATGTGAGCAATTTCTTTTTTCCCTTTACCAGCATGCACGGTCAACGAGGGCAATGCTGCCCTCAAGGGTGAGAAAAATTCGTTCTTGGTGGCAAAAAGTCTTACTCTTTTTATGCACGAAGCACAGACAGACGTAACTAGACATACAATATAGCGCTAGTAAGAAAATTGTATGGGGGGAAGGGGCAATTAGGAAAAAAATGTTCGAAAAGGCTCCTTGAAGGATCACTGACGAAAACAGATTGCGAAACACAGCACTCCATCATCAGACTTGTAAACAGTAGACTTTACATCACCGGGACTCAAGGGATGAATTTTTCCATTTTAAACGTCTCATCCTTGAATGAATTCCAGCCTATCTCGGAGCTGGAGAAACCGAGTCTCCAGTGGCAGATCTGTAGCGGAGCTTTTGTACCACGCCACGGTTTCTATCTCCCGTGTTCTTACTAAAGACTCCACGGGGTGTGGGTAAGGGGGCACACGTTGGGTGAGACGATGCTCTGAAGACGATGAAGAAACTGTCTCTGAACGGCCTTGAACGGCAGGTCAAGCTGGGGTAGCTCTTGCTCTGTGCTGCCCTCTAGCGCTGTCTGGGCCTCCGGGAGACCTCTTCCCGACCGCCTGAAGTCGCTCCAAACCCGCGGACCATCTGCCCTCCAGTGTCTCTGGCATCAACACGCGGGAGGTGGGCACCGCCAGAAAAGAAGGCCCAAGGGCACACATTTCCCTGCAGGAAGAAGCAAGCGCCAGGAGGGAGGAAAAGCCATGGAGTTTCTCACGCGCCCACCTTGGCGGGGAGAGCGGACCGACTGCCCACAAAGCTGCCGTCATCGGAGGCGACACGAGTCACAAAGGAGCAAGGCAGGAGCCGGAAACCTTGCGCACTTTCTGTGGTAGGCAGGACTTCTAAAGGGGCCACCCCACGAGGTCTGCCCCAACCCCCAGAGCCTATGGGTGGGTGGCATCACTCCGCCCACCGCGTTTTCTGCAACAGCACAGCTGACGTCAGCGGAGGGAGAAGACGCAGTCGGGCGGGACCGAGCACCGGGGCCCTTAAGATAGACAGCTTTCTCCTCTTCTGATGGCACAAGAGGAATTTAGAGAGATCACGGGGGCCACATGAGAAGAAGGGAGAGGAGACTCAGCCGACAGCGAGCAAGGAAATAGCGAGTCCCCCAACCGCAAGAAAATGAATCTCCCAACGTTGGCCAGGTGTGAGGCTGGCAGCATCTTGGTTCCCCCGGGCCTTGTGACCAGCGCCTACCCTGGCCAACACGCTGACTTCAGCTTCCTGCGACCCTGAGCAGAGAAGACAGCGCGCTACCCAGACCTGTGACCTACAGCGCCACGAGCTAATAAATGGATGCGCTTTTAACGTGTACGTGTGTGGCGGCCCGTTATGCAGCAACAGTAACGAACACACCTTCCCTTTCCTACTTTACAATCCTATCAGTTACACCAATGCAGGGCATCCTGGCGATGCCCGGCTCCCAGGTCACAGAGCCGGGGTGGGTGGCAGTCAGTTCAAATAAAGTTTCCAGTCTCGGGCCTCTCACCGGCCTCTGTGACCCTTTGAGAATCTACGGTCGATCCTGCCAGTCAAGTCCCAGCTCTTGACCCCTGCTCTGATCAATGGTCCCTCGGGAGGACTGTCATCACCTCCTACTTAACGAGCAAGTTCTCGGTGCCCTCCGCCGCCTGGTTTACTTGGTGCCGAGCGACTGCACCAGCCCAGGCATCCATCTGATGTATTTCACTCAGATCCTTCTTTACCCGCTAAGAGCTCTGAATGCTGCTGCAGCTTCTTTGGGGCTTCATTTTGCTATAAGGGGCTGAGCAAAGAACTGTGTAAGGAAATAAGTGGACGTCGGAATACCCTGCCCTGCCTTAATTTTCCTAACTCTTCTGTAGGGAAAACAGAAGCAGCGATTGCTAAATCATATGCTAAGGTGCAAAGAGAAGGAAGGGCATGGGGCATCAGATGTGGCTGAACAGGAAGCCTACCCAGGATTTTATCGCCTCCGGTACCTGCTGTCCATTTTACATCCTTCTAGGCCCCGTTTCCCTCTTTCAGAAGAGAGTGGTGGAAATATTTACCTCACAGAGCTCCAAGTAGGAATGAAAACGGTAAAACGCCCATATAACAGAAACCAAAGTACACGGACACTTTAAGTATCACCGCAAGGGGCGCCTGGGTGGCTCAGTCGGTTAAGTGGCCGACTTCCGCTCGGGTCATGATCTCGCGGTCCCTGAGTTTGAGCCCCGCGTCGGGCTCTGTGCTGACAGCTCAGAGCCTAGAGCTGCTTCGGATTCTGTGTCTCCCTCTCTATCTCTCTCTGCCCTTCCCTCACGCTCTGTCTCTCTTGCTCTAACAGATTAAAAAAGAAAAAGTATCAGCGTGAGAAGAGTTGAGGTAATAGTTTGTATACAATGCTTTCACCTTTTAAGAGGAAACTCTGTAAATAATCTCTTTATCTCTTCTGTTATCACCAGAAAAAAAAGCCACAGTTAACCTTCTTTAAAGCAGACTTTAGCCCTGACAAACTGAGCACTGTAGGGCGCGGAGACTGATTCAGGCTCAAAAAATGAGTTCCAGAGTAAAGTTGATGCTAAAAACTACGGTGAGCTCGACATTTGAGTTCCACCCCCTGAATTCTCTTCTTTATGATCCGAGTAAATATAGATCCCATTTTTCTTCAAATTAAGAGATCTGAATACTTCCATTACAGAATTGAAGGGGAGGTCTGGGTACCTCCCACAAATCTCCATGTTCCTCAACTTTTGACTTGGGCTCAAATCAGAAAATAAGCCCCCAAAGTGTGGCATAAAATGGCCCACGTATCCCCAAGGTTTTCTTCCTTTTGCATTTCCGGGTCATTTCCCAGGGAGTATTTCCAGGGTCCTAGCAGCCACCCAGGATCCTGTGTGAGTCATGAACAGTGCTCACTCCGGGACTGGAATGTTGGGGACATTTACTTCCAGATATAAGAGGCACACTTGCTGTAGAGCTTTTCTTTCTGTAAATTAGTTGTCATTAATATAACAACGGACGCACTCATCAGTCAAATTAAAGATCATCTTTCTGGAAGTGTGTCAAATGCAGATAAAGTATAAAGAAGCATTGTTGATAGTTTTTTAAAAATGTGGACTTAATGAATAACTTTGCTGTTAAAATTCGGCAGCCGGGGACCATGAAGAATTCCCAGGGCTTTAAATCCACAGCCTTGGCAGACTTCTTAATGGTCTGTGTTCAAGATATCCCTAGATTCCCGGACTTAAAAACAAAAATCTCAAAACCACACAAGGTGGCATTCTTAGACGCTCAATACTCTTAAGATCCTATTAGCTGATTTTTCATAATTTGCTAAAAAGTAGACTGTTGCAATTTAGCCTCTCAATAGCTTGGCTTTTAAAATATAATGTAGCATTATTTATTGCCTTACCTTGTACATTGGGGTAAGGAATTTAAGACGCTTCACAACAAACTGTTGACTGGCCGAGTACCTTTCTCAACCATTAGCCTGGAGCCGGGGTCCGAAAACTATAGCCCCGCCCCACCCCACCCCCGCCCCGTCTGATATGGCCCCCAAGCTCTAAATGGTTTTTACATTTTTAAGTGGTTGGAGGGAAAAAAAAATCAAAAGAATCATACTCTGTGCGATGTGAAAATGACATGAAATTCAAATGTCAGTGTGTAATTGTTACGCTCAAATGCGCATGTGCGTGCACACGCGCGCGCGCACACACACACACACACACACACACACACACACACACTTTTTCCTAATTACTGGGCTGAGGAAAGAGGGAAGTAAGCAAAAACAGAGCTGTGGGAATATTCTGTAGGTTCCTCTTAGAGACATGGAACAGGAGGGTTTTGATCTGGGATAAAATCTACGTGATAATCAGCAAGTGGTTCTGGACCACTTGGACCACCAAGGACGCTTTCTTCTTCTTCTTCTTCTTTTTTTTTTTTTTAAATGTTTTATTTATTTCTAGAGAGAGAGAGACAGCGCGCGAGCAGGGAGGGTCAGAGAGAGAGGGAGTCACAGACCGAAACAGGCTCCAGGCTCTGAGCTGGCAGTCAGCACAGAGCCCGGCGCGGGGCTCGAACCCCCGAACCGCGAGATCATGACCCAAGCGAAAGTCGGACGCTTAACCGACTAAGCCACCCAGGCGCCCCTCTTCTTCTTTTTTTTAAGGCTGGGTGCAGAGCTTATCATTTTCAAAATCAGCGTCATGGAAATAAAATTTCTATATCAAAACCTCAACCAGTTAAAGCGTGCAACTCAGCGGTTCGTGTATTCAGAGCTGTACAACCACGCCACGATTTAATTCCAGAACATTTTAATCACCAGGCCCTCCCCTCCCCCCCCCCCCAAAGAAACCCTGCACCTGTTAGCAGTCACTCTCCATTCTCCCTTTCTCCCGCTCCTGGCAACCACTAATCTACCTTCTGTTCCTATGAAATGTGTTTATTCTGGACTTTTCATATAAATAGGCCATAGAGGATGTGGCCCCTTGTGGATGGCTCCTCTCACTTGGCACAATGTCTTTAAAAAACCTCTTCACTTTCTAACTTCACGAATCTCCAGGTTTAGAAGTAGCTGATGAAAAATAATCATTTACAAGTAACGACTGTACGATTTCCTTCGAGTTTTCTCGAATGATAAAAAGAGCCCGCAAACCACGCTCCCAGTCTGTAGAGATGCCTGGGAGTCCCGGCCATGCCACTCAGGGCATCACGCCACCACCATATGCTCATTCTGTCATTTCCACGACAAACATTTACAGAGTGCCTCATACCTACCCGCCCAGTACTGTGCTAGTCGGGCGGTGAGTGAGGCCTGAGCTTCAGACCTAGTTCTTTACAACCTTACTTTCCACTAGATCTGTCAACCCCTAAACATCTACTGCCAACACACTGTACGTATTTTCTAGGGTTTTAGTCTTTTATGTAAAAATGAGGTAATTTCTTAAAATGTCCAAAATAATTTCAGGGGCCTTCAACTCCTTTCTTTCATTACTATTTCTAGTTCTGTAACGCACACCAACAAGAGACCATGAAGATCTGGGGAGTGTCAGACAAGCAAAAGAACAAAATTCCAGCCTTGGCCATTCGTGATATTAAAAAACATTTTTTTAAGTGTCTTATTTATTTCTGAGAAAGAGAGAGAGAGACAGCGTGAGCAGGGGAGGGTCAGAGAGAGAGGGAGTCACAGACTGAAACAGGCTCCAGGCTCTGAGCTGGCAGTCAGCACAGAGCCGATGCGGGGCTCGAACCCACGAACCGGTGAGATCACGACCTGAGCCGAAGTCAGACTAACCGACTGAGCCATCCAGGCACCCCCATGATTTTTTTTTTCTTAGGAACTAGATGCCCGCCCGGGGGCGCCTGGGTGGCCCGGTTAAGCGTCCGACTTTGGCTCAGGTCGTGATCTCACGGTGCGTCGAGCCCCGTGGGCTCTGTGCTGACTGCCAGCTCAGAGCCTGGAGCCTGTTTCAGTCTGTGACTTCTCTCTCTGACCCTCCCTGCTCACGCTGCTCTCTCTCTCCCAAATAAATAAAACATTAAAAAAAAAAAAAAGGAACTAGATGCCTGCCATTGTGTGAGCACACACTCACTAGCAAAGTCTCGGAAGTTCCATTTCAGACGTGGGCTAGGCAAAGTCTATGATCCAAGCAGCAAAGAGTTTACAATAGTGGCTTTAAGATCACTGGGTATTAGAAGCCTAATCGTATCTCTTTCCTCCAATCAGGCGAGTCTCTCCCACGGACAGATCATTTAACTGTTGGACATTTGTACTTACTAACGTTGCTTGATCCTGAAGGATAGAGTCCAAATCAAACACATCTGGGCATATTTAACCTGGAAAAACGCCTCAGAAGGCCCCGTTAGCTCTGTCTTTGAAGTGCTGTCAGAGAACTGAGTAACCGCACGTGTTCCGTGCTGTGTAGAGTGGGCCAAACATGGCTAAAAGCATACAGATACAGAGACAGATACAGATCTCATCTGAGGACAAACTGTACCTGCCAACGAGGTCCCAGGTGGGACCGCCCCTGGGGACAACCCCCGCCCGCCCCTGCCGAGCTAGCACTCCTGGGTGCCATCAGGACAGGTGTGCTGGTGACATTATAAGGAATCAAACAGGGACAAGGTACGAAGAAATGAACCACAGACCTTTAACTCCCAGTGACATAATATCTGTGGCTAGGGTGGTAGATAAGGAATCCAGTGGGGAGATTTTTCGTTTAAAGCCACTGTGATGATGGTTCGACCCGACTGAACTGGTCTTTCAAAAGACTGGGGCATTTGCGTAAGTGACAAAGATGATGTCTCAATGTCAATGGTGACATAGCTTTTAAAGCATTTATGCAGCAAGTTAGCAAACAGAACGGGAAGCATTAGTTAACATTTAGACGTAAATGTTAGAGTTTTTTTTTTAATATTTTTATTTATTTCTAGGAGAGAGAGAGAGACAGCGTGAGGAGGGAAGGGTCAGAGAGAGAGGGAGTCACAGACTGAAACAGGTTCCAGGCTCTGAGCTGGCAGTCAGCACAGAGCCCGACGCGGGGCCCGAACCCACGAACCGCGAAATCATGACCTGAGCGAAAGTCGGACGCTTAACCGACTAAGCCACCCAGGCGACCCAAATGTTAGAGATTTTTAACCTCTAGATATTATAACCTTTATAATATTTAATATTACACGCTTTTGTTAAAAAGAAAAGATATTTGGGGGGCACCTGCATGGCTCAGTCAGTCAAGCGTCTGACTTTAACTCAGGTCATGATCTCGTGGTCTGTGGGTTCGAGTCCCGCGTCAGGCTCTGTGCTGACAGCTCAGAACCTGGAGCCTGCTTCGGATTCTGTGTCTCCCTCTCTCTCTCTCTCTGCCCCTCCCCCTTCTCACACTGTCTCCCTCTTTCTCAAAAATGAGGAAATGTTAAAAAAATTTTTTTAATAAAAAAAATGATATTTGGGCCAAAGGCCAAACGTGGTCTTTTGGAATTAAAAAGGGAAATATGTATTCATACCTATAACTTGAGTGATACTTACTCTCTATATATAGATTCTTAACATAATCATTAGACAACAGCTCCAGGAGAAAATCTCAAATTCCAAAACACAAGGCGGTATGTGTGTTTTACAAGTAAATCATGAACTACAGGGAAGACTCTACCTTGACGTTAATTATGAAGAACACAATAATTTAAAATCTAGAAGCACTCTATTGCTTTAAGCTAGAACTAATGAGAAATACTCTTCATTTCTTGAATTTACACTGAGTCAAAGTTAGGAGTCTCAAAACTATTATACAATTGGAAATGTTTTTAGAAGATTGTTACCAGGAGGGGAAAACATGAATCGTCTCCACTATAAACACTTTTAAGACTGACAAATCTTTTTCTTACATTGAATATCACTTTCTTATCATGTTACAACTTGAAGGACTCCAATGGTATTTGGTACCAGCCACAGTATATGAATCCCTATAGCTTCAATCATGATGTTCTATTACATACAAATGACATTTTATCTCAAATTTTATCCCAATAGGTTTCATTTCCAGAATTTGCTTTCCATTAATGAATTCAGTAACCCATACATTGAACAGATAGGTAAATAACCTTCGTGCTAGGCATTGAGGAAAAAAATCAGACCCTCCTCTGTACAGGTTTTTAAGGACCTATTCAAAGAATTGCAAAGAACTGCCAAAAAATTGAAGTCCTTACTGACATTTTATGGATTTGAGGGACATTCAGCTACTGTCATAACCTCAGCAAATCAATCCCAATCTGTAAGTAGACACTGTAATCCTAAATCTTCATACGTTCCTTGCATATGAAGGAATAAGGGAAAGCAAAGATGAGCACCGACTGGGGACCGAGGTGACATTATTAGATTCATCCCCTGACTTTGCACCTTTAAAATAGAGCTTGTCGGGGCAGCTGGGTGGCTCAGTCGGTTGAATGACCGACTTGGGCTCAGGTCATGATCTCATGGTTCATGAGGTCGAGCCCCGCGTCGGGCTCTGTGCTGACAGCTCAGAGACTGGAGCCTGCTTGGGATTCTGTGTCTCCCTCTCTCTCTGCCCCTCCCCTGCCCGTTCTCTGTCTCTGTCTCTCAAAAATGTATACACTTTGATAAAAAATAAAGTAAAATAAAATAGCGCTTGTCAGGCAATATTGGAAATTAGAAGTATGTTATTTTGAGTCCAGCACCACTTTGCTGTAGAACTCCAAACATAAATGAACTTCTGGCTCTGCCCATATGGACTGTGCAGGAAATAAAAATGTATGTGATGTTACTAGAAGACAGATCTTAAATTGAAGTCATAACGTTATTACTTCAGAGAGAGTTTCTGGAAGAACATTAAACTGAGCAGACCAGTATCATTTCCTACAAGAAGGGCGATTTTAGCCTCTGAAGAAATGTGTATTCTCACGTTAGAAGCAACACTCCTCTACAGAATCCTATAAACAGAGGAAGATCATTTTCTTGGCTCATATGGATTTAATATTTCTTTCTCCAAAGCCTTTTCTCAGCATAATCTACAGATCCATCCTTTTGGGCCCATTCTAAATAGATTCAAGCATTTTCAAGTAGTTTTGAGTATTATTTGTCAGGCTATGAAACTAACACATTTACAAATGTCATTCTATTATTTGGGGAGTCAATCTGAATTTCAGTCTATTTTTTCCTTGGCAAATTTTCTTATTAAAACTCATACACTCCCAAGAGCCTTGACTGTATTTAAGTGTCACTCGAGTTTAGTCTGCTGGGATCACAAACGTAGAAAAGAACAAAAACACTTCAGGACACACCTTCAACTAGAAAAAGCGATACCTCCAGGCAGTTTGTAAATCTCTATTCCTGAGAAAGAAAGGCTTCATTCTGCATTGGCTCCACGTCCCTGGGGGAGTTGTATTACAATGCGACTCAGTGGCATAATATACAGGCAGGGCCATAATAGCTGTGCATTAATGATTAACTAGTGTCCAAATTTCTGAGCACGTTATAACAATTTGCATTCTGTTCCTAATCAAATGAGGGAAGGGTGACAAAAAAAGTGGAATTTGAAGTGTATAACTGATAACAGTAACATTTCATTTCTACAGGAGGTTACAGTTTATTCTTTCCTCCGGTAATTGCTACTTCATATGTAAATATAAAATAGTATTTTAATTCCAGTATCAATAAGAATATACTACTTACAGTATTTCGAACTAATTTTTTCATGCTTTTAATTCCAGTAGAAAAATACATTTATATTATGTTACCTATTCAGATATAATAAATACAAAATATATTCTTTTTCCCCTGTAAATACAACTGAAGGTAAAAAAAAAAGTGGTATTTTACATAATAAAATGAGTATTTTTACCATATAAGTATAATTTAAATTTTAGAAACTGATTGTATTTTTTCTTACCAGTTTTGGTCTTACGGCCTTAACCATCAGAGGGGCACCTGGGTGGCTCAGTAGGTAAGTGTCTGACTCTTGATTTCGGCTCAGGTCAGGGTCTCACGGTCCTGAGATGGAGACCCGAGTTGGGTTCCATGCCGAGCATGGAAGCTGTTTATGATTCTCTCTCTCTCTCCTCTAGCTCTGCCCCTCTCCCCCACTTGCTCTCTATAAATAAATAAACAAATCCTCTACCATTAGAGAATTCAGTGAAACAAATTAAATCAGAAGAATATCCAAGATTGTGCCAATTCCTCTATAAACCTTTCTGTGCACACATAGATATACCTCATTTTATAAAGATATTTTATTACTCATTCAATTTCATATCTGGTCAAATAAGCATGATCTCTAACACAAGGGATAAACTATCAATACGAAGTGAAGTAAAACCGTGCATTCACGAAGTTTTGCTGTCAATGGTGCGTGTTCAATTCATATATGCTCTGACACAAACAAGGGCTCATATCTTTCTCCGTTAGCCACTAATCTTCAGCCATAATGTACAGAAGAAAAGGGAAAAGACACCAGTGCTCATCAAAAGAGACTAGGCAGGCAGCTGCCCAAACCTGCCTCGTGGTAAAGAGAGGCCCATCAAATGCCCACAGCCCAGGGAGCTAACCTGAAGGCTGACAGTCTCCTCCCCGTCTACCTAGACCACTGATTCTCAAAGGGGGTGGCGGGGTATTTTGCTCCCAGGGGACATCCGGCTTGTCAGATCTTGGGTGGGTGTCGGGGTCGCTACTGGCGTCCAGTGGGTAGAGGCCAGGGGCGCCGCTCAACACCTATGATGCACAGAAGAGCCCCACAAAGAACCATCTAGCCACAAATGTCAATAGCGCCGAGGCTGAGAAAACCCTCACCTGGAAGAATCCAGATCGGATGTCGGGGAACACGTAGGATGCAAGTCCCAAGAGCCCGTGAAGGTGTGTTTGTGTACATTCACCCCTCTGTACATAGATTGACGGCGGAACTACATCATGCCCCTGTTTAACTTCTGCAAATGCGAGGGACTATGTTTGGGGGGAGGGAAAGAAAGTGTAAACAGCAGGCAATTCTTTCCCCAGTCCTAAATGCGTCTACGCCCCAAAATGAGTATGTGTGAGGTGTGGCTCTGCTGTGTCTTGAGGAAGTATCAGTTCTCCGTGTTTCTCACCGTATAAGCTGGAGGCCAATCCAACGTTGAAAGATCTATTTCACACGACACCGCTCCTTTACTGCTTATCAATATTTTAGCCAGGGCTCAACCGCAGACCCAGCAATCGCAGGGAATTTTGACAATTCAGCCATGCGCCACGATAGGCCCATATGGGGGTGAGAATTTTACCTGGGGGGGGGGGGTGCTGAATCGACACTGAATGATGAAATGTTTCTTCACCTCTTAAAAACCAATACAAAGGAGACACCACCGCACCCCTACCAGGACGGCCATCGCAGAAACGGGAGCAATACCAACGGCAGGAGGATCGCCGACGCACGGCCGGTCGGAAGGTACAATGGTTCCGCCACTCCGGAAAAGCGTTCGGCGGCGTCTTACAAACGTTGACATGTGCTCAGCACACGACCCAGCCGTCACACTCCCAGGCATTTGTCCCAAAGAAATGGAAATTTACGGTCGCCCCAAATCCTGTACACCGATGCTCATAACGAATTTATTTGTAATAGCCCCAAGGTGGAACCAACTCGTGCTATTTGATTCCATTCATGTAATATTCTCGAAGTCACAAAATCATAGAGATGGAGAACAGACTAGTGGTTGCCAGGGATTAAGGATGGGGGGCAGGGGTGGGTGAAGGGTACACGGGACCTCCTTGTACACTGTTTTGCAACTTCCTAAGGATTTATAATCATTCCAAAATAGAAACTTTTTTTTTTAAAAAACTCTATTTCTACACCAACAGAGGCCTGGGAAATAAGAGCATCCAAGGGCCATGTTCACAGTTACAGGGCTGGTCACGATTCGTTCTCGGCTCTCAGTCATGGCAACCCTGCGCACGTCCAAAATACCTTCTTTTCCAATTCTACCTCGTGAAGTTACTGCTCTGCTTAGTATTTTTCTTTCTGCATGAAGGACATAAATACATAAACATGCGTCTAAGTTTCATTTCAGGGGCGCCTGGGTGGCTCCATCGGTTAAGTGTCCGACTTCGGCTCGGGTCATGATCTCATGGTTTGTGGGTTCGAGCCCCGCGTCGGGCTCTGTGCTGACAACCTGGAGCCTGCTTGGGATTCTGCGTCTCCCTCTCTCTCTGCTCCCTCCGCCCTCACGTTCACGCTCTGTCTCTCAAAAATAAATAATAAATGTTAAAAATTTTGAAAAAGTGTCTGAGTAGAGTTTCAAATATAAGGTGTGTGATATTGTAAAATAAAGGAACCACCGTAAAGAACAAAATAGATGATGAAGAAATGCTTTCTTGGCTTATGCTATATGACAAAGACTCTTTCCTTAACCAAACTTAAAATTTTTTTAACGTTTATTTATTTTGAGAGAGAGAAAGAGAGAGCATGAGCAGGGGAGGAACAGAGACAGAGGGAGACACAGAATCCGAAGCAAGCTCCAGGCTCTAAGTTGTCAGCACAGAGCCTTACGTGGGGCTCGAACTGTTGAGCGAGATCATGATCTGAGCCAAAGTTGGATGCTTAATCGCGCCTCAATGGCATCTATCTTTTTTAAAAAATGGAAAACACTAGGTCTAGTACAATGGTGTTCAGCTATACTTTGACAGCGATAAAACTACTGTTTAGTTAAGAGAATCACTCCAGGCAATAGATTTGGTTGGAAGCACAATCTCAGAGACCCTTGGGTGAAGACCCTCGTGTTCCGCTTGCTAGCTCTGTGACCTTGGCTAGATTCCTTAAGCTTTCTAAGCCTGCACATGGGAACACTATCACCAACTCACAGGGTTTATGTAACGACTAAATGAAGAACTATGTAGGAAAAAATGAAATACAAAGCACTTAGAGAATTGGTTACATATCAGGCATATAAGAAACGTTAGGTTACCTTCCCTTTTTCTGGAAACAAATGTAAGGTTTCAGGGAAGTCTGGGTTTTATGGACTTTTCCACTTGTTAGCTCCTGAATGAATACCCACCCACCCTCACAGAGGCATGCATATACACACTTACACAGTGGAGTTATGTCCTACATGGATATAATCATCTAAAGACATCCCTTTAGGCAGATATCTGTGTGTGTGTGTGTGTGTGTGTGTGTGTGTGTGTGTGTGTGCGTGCGCACACGCGCACAAATGCATACAGGTTTGCACGTATATGTAACAATAATCCCTGTAAAGTGTGAGAAAACTCTAACTTGTCAGTAAAAAGTATACCTTTGTAGGGTAAGGTCTCCTGATACGCTAAAACAGTGCCACGTCTCATTGATGGGCATAATTTCATGTGTTAAAGGAAAAAATTTTTGGACACGTGTTAAAACCGTAAGGAAGGCTTTATTCAGGACTGTCGTGATAGCAATAGTGGAGAGAGATCAGACTCCACTCCGACAGCTAGAAACTTACAGCATGATGGCAACTTACTAAGAGGAGACATCAGGGTAGGAAAATTCTTACTAAACCAACTTAACAGAATCTTCCCGCAGGCAGGGCAGGATGACCAGATACCAAGAATGGAGGATCCTCTCTAACCTGACTTAGCAGGATTCTTGCTAACACTGGGCTGGGCAGGCCCAGCAGGGATAGAGGCCAGGGTGGAGGCTTAGTCAAGAGGACTGAGGGCGCCTGACTAAAGTTTGGTTAAGGAAGGGGCACCCGGGTGGCTCAGTCGGTTGAGCCTCTGACTCTTGATTTGGGCTCAGGTCATAATCTCAAGATCAAGCCTGCTTGGGATTCTCTCTCCCTCTCTCTCTGACCCTCCCCTGCTTGTGCTCACGCTCTCTCTTTCTCAAAATAAATACATAAACTCTAAAAAAAAAAATAAATAAAAAAAGGAGGAGGAGGAGGTAGCTCTGTGCACTGTTATGGAAAGATCTCCAGGATGCAAGCAGCATATGTGAAAGGCCACTCTTTATGTAAGATGAGGGAACTATATTCATGTCTGCCTATGACAACCAGAATATTTCCTGGGAGCCTGCCATCAATACCTAGAAATGGGTATCACTATCAGGGATAAACCGCATACGTCGCAACTTTGGGCAGCTGAGGAGTGACAATGTTTATGTACCAATTAGGGATTTCAGAAATCCTCTAAAGAAGTTTCTCTTCAAGATGCGAGTACTTAAATTAGCATAAGGAGAAGACAGAAACTACAATACTCTGAGCTGACAGTTTCAAACAACGTTTGAAGCCCTCCTGGGATCACGGTTAGGACTTGCGCCCGGGCCAATTACTTTCCTACTGTTTCTTTAAATGATCCACAGCTAATCGGCAGTTTACCTGGTTAAAACTCGGTTGGTATGGTGGTGCTTTGAGGGGGACGCTCCCTTCTTGGGTTTTCTGCATTCAGACAGGATTTGCAGAGGAGCCAGCAACAAAGGGATTTAATTGGAAAACAAGAGCAAATGGTCCCTTTTTGAAGAGGAACCGCGAATCCATATTCTTGCAGGCTTTTGCCTGATTACATTTGTTAATAAGGAATGCCAAAACACACGCACCAAAACCCGTCCAAGGTCTTTTGGTAGCAAATTATACTTGTAAATTTGATGTAAGTTGATCACTGCAAGAACTCACACTCTTTGAAGATCTGAATTCGTAAATGTATGAAGGAATTAAATGGTTCTTTCCCTAGTGAGATAAAGTATTAAATGGCAGGGGGAAAAAATGTGTTTGAAATCAACGGAGGAAATAATTCATTTTGAAAATTATCCCATAAAAATGTTAAATGGGAAAA
The DNA here is from genome assembly GCA_017311185.1 of Proteles cristata cristata. Lineage (NCBI taxonomy): Eukaryota > Metazoa > Chordata > Mammalia > Carnivora > Hyaenidae > Proteles > Proteles cristata. The sequence goes on from JAESUZ010004755.1 coordinate 80,346, forward strand.
ATATGTTGGCCCAGTTTCTACTGGATAAATAAGGCAGAAATATGCAATGGGCAAACTTAAGGATTGATGGGCTGGGAGATGTCCCATCAAGCTCTTTGTCCTCTGTAATTTTTTCGTTATTCAACACGGCAGTCGGCAGTCGTAGGCACGGTAATCTATTCCATCCCCCCACGACAAAGAAAGGAAGACTAATTCCGATCAGCAGAAAACTGGCTGGCCTTTGGAGCCTTCGAGAGGGCAGTGGCTCCCCATCAAGGAGAAGTGAAATGTCTTTGAAGACTGCATCTTAGATTGTTTTGTTAATACATAAAATCCTCTCTCTTTATCATGCAGAAGACTCATTTCAAAAGGAAAATGCAAGTCAATGAGGATTAGTTGGGCTTCTCAGAGGTCAGAACTAAATACACAAAACTAGTAAGACGACGACGCTGAAATAAACAAGAATGCGAGATTGCTCATCCGCGGGGATGATGTAACTAATACTGACATAATTTCCAAGCAGAAAAGCAAAACTAGGTCAAAGCGTGCTGGCCTAACATAATAAGCATTTTTGCTCCCAGAATTTTACCATGTAGGCTGTGTCTGCAGGCATTAATGTCTTCTGTTATCAATGTTCGGGGCTGTCACAAACAATTCATGTCTTATCACTCTTTGTTAGTTAAACCAAAACAATGTAGTTTGCATGTGAACTGTTCCATTCTGACAGCTGAAATGTTAGAGAGGGGAAATGTTAAAAATATTCAGAGAAAGTGTCTCCTCCGGGCTGAGAAGCGCCGATCGGTAAATATTCATTACTTAATAGTCTACTCTCGTGTTCTTCTCCACTCAGAAATTTCTCTCGCTCAATTATTAGGACGTTTCCCCCACCCCCCACTTCTTTCATGCAGAGCCACACCATAAGATCAGCAGCATCGATATTTCTTTAGAAATCCTCTTTAAACACTGACCAGTGGAGAAAAGCCTCAACTGAGTCACTCGGTGAGTGGCCGGTTTTTCTGTTCTGCTTTCCCCATATGCTGACTTTAAGAACTCATTACTTTCTTCCTCCTTCCCTGCACTGCTTCCACAAAGCAGCCTGGGTAACTTGGAGAGGAAAGGACTCAGTGACTCCTCAAACCTTCTTCCGGGTCAGCATAATCCTCCTAAGGTTTTCCTCTCTGACAGGTTCACACTTACCTAAAATCAGAGCAAAGAATATGCAGACAAAAGTAGCACTAAATCCAGAGAGGAGGCTACGTGACGATTTGGACTTTTCAGATAGTATGTGCTCTTGAAGGGGAAGCCGTCTTTCCTGGCGCTTGACTCCCTAAAAACCATCAGCCCATTCGAAATCTCTTGGCATTTATTAGCAAGATGAATTAGAACGTGACCCCAAATATCCAGATGATATCTGACCAGAAGGCATGTGGTACAGTCAAAAGAGCACAAGATGGGGAGAGTCTAGAAGACTCAGGGTCTAGAAGTAAAGCATTCCTCTGAGTGAAAGCCTCAAACCACAAACGCTGAACTTGGAACCAGTGCTCTTTGACTGAATTCCTAATGTGTCGCCTAAATAAATAGATTTCTGGGGCACCTGGGTGGCTTAGTTGGTTAAGCGTCCGACTTTCGCTTAGGTCATGATCTCGCGGTTTGTGGGTTCGAGCCCCGCGTTGGGCTCTGTGTTGACTGCCAGCTCAGAGCCTGGAGCCTGTTTCAGAGTTTGTCACTCCCTCTCTCTCTGACCCTCCCCTGCTCACGCTGTCTCTCTCTCTCTCCTAGAAATTAATAAAACATTAAAAAATATAAATAAATAGATTTCTGATATTTGCCGATGCCTTCCATTTATGTGTTCATCTGGTCATTCACCCAGTTACCGGCATCTCAACGGGGGCACTCAACAAATTCCACGTGTTCTACAGTTCCACTGTTCACGACTGAAGCCACCCTCCGCAAGCTGACATATGACAGATAACACGGTCTACTGCATGGGCCCTTTGAAAATGTATTAGTCCTGTTGTCTCCAGAAACCATTAAATGTCTCAGAAATTTCTATTCCATCCTTTCAACCATAGCTCTCAGACAGTCTGTCACACCCAGAAGCAGTGAAAACGCTTGGCCTGGCATATGTCTTGAATTTCATAGAGAAAATGTGGCCACCATATGCATGGACTAGAGCAGAAGACTTCAGTCTTCTCTCAGAGACATTCTCTCAGATGCCAAGTGACCTTGGGCATGGCACTCACCTGGCAAAATAAACCAACCACATAGGGGCCAAAGGCCTCCAACGCCACGTTGTGCTCAACGAGAGCGACCAGCAAATTCTATCCTGCTTTTAGGCTTTGAGCCACTGGAGGACGCATTCCATTCCTTAACCATTTGTGTAGCCCCATCATGGAGAGGATAAGCTAAGCCACCTGCCATGTTCCAGGCTGTGTCCTCACCCAGAACACACCTGGATGGGAGCCACGTGAAGCAACTGCTCTTTTTTCCTCTTGGAAACTTCGCTCCCTGGAAAACGCTCTTTCCTGCTAAAATTCCCCCAGCTCGCGCCTACAAGATAGTCAATGATTCTTCTTGTGTGCCAGGCACCGTGCTTGGGCCCAGGGGGTTTGAAGGTCATTAAGATGGAAGTCTTGCTCTTGAAGAACTCAGTCCCAATATAGGCAAATGACTGACTGGAAATATACACACCATGTCAAATACTTGCAAGGTGAAGAGGAAGCTCCAGATATTTCCTTTCCATTTATTCCTATCCAACAGACAGGGCTCAGCTCACGAAGAGCGTACTTACAAACAACCCAAACCCACAAGTGCCATCACCCCCCACCCCACCCCTGCTCGGCCCCCTGTGGTTCCCTGGCTGCCATTGCCAAAGACCTCAGTGAGTCTCCAGGCTCAGGCAGGATACTAAGACGGGAACAGATGAAGAGGTCTGACCCACAGGCAGTCACACCAGCAGGTCGCAGCCGCCAAAGGCATGACCTTGCCCACAGATGTTGTCCCTGAAAGGGCAACTGTGATTTTTGCAGCTCCAGGCCCTACTGCCTGCCTTTGCTCTGCGATTCCTCCTGAGGTGTGAAGGGCTAAGAGTTAGGTGCTTTTAGCTCATCCATATTGCTTCTCCCCCAACACCTGGTCAAGACCACTGTCTAGAGGAAACAGGAGTGTGGTCTGGAGGTGGGGCGGGGCCGGGGACAAGTTGGGCAAGTATGGAAACTACACTCACTGTATATTAGGATAGGGAGTCCTACAGTAGGACCGAGAAGGCATCAGAAGGATGGAGAAAGAAAAGTGCAAACTAGTGCAGTCCTTTCCTATCTTAAATCTTGCCAAGACTGGCTTGTTACCAAAAGTATGGTGGCTCTTTCTCCCTCCATGCTCTGTGCTGTGTAACATGGAGGCATGTCCTGAAAACTCAGAACTGAACTGGACATTAACCAGATTTTTTAAGTTTACTTATTTATTTTGAGAGAGAGAGAGAGAGAGAGAGAGAGAGAGAGAGAGAGAATCCCATGCAGGCTCCACACTCAGCTTGGAGTCGATGCGGGGCTCGAACCCATGAACCATGAGATCATGACGTGAGCAGATACCAAGAGTTGGACGCTTAACAGACTAAGCCACCCAGGCGCCCCTTAGATTGGCTTAAGTCCTGCATCACGCAGTGCCCAATTCGGATCCTCTGCCTCCCCTTTCCCTGCCCTTCCCCTGCTCACGCTCTTTCTCTCTCAAAAATAAATAAACATTAAAAAAAAGATACAGGAGCACCTGGGTGGCTCAGCTGGTTAAACCTCTGACTTCAGCTCAGGTCATGATCTCACAGTTTCTAAGTTCGAGCCCCATGTCAGGCTCTGTGCTTACAGTTCAGAGCCTGGAGCCTGCTTTGGATTCTGTGTCTCCCTCTCTCTCTGCCCCTCCACTGCTCATTCATTCTCTCTCTCTCTCTCTCTCTCTCTCTCTCTGTCTCTCAAAAAATAAATAAACATTAAAAATTTTTTTAAAAAAGATAGTAATGTTTAGAAATGGAATCATTTCTCACTGGAAAATGTTCTGGGTTTCAAATAACAGACCCTTAGAGCATAAAGTCTTCGCAGATTGGGGGGTGCCTATGAATTCTTTTTCTCTATTGATATAATTTGATTAAATTACTCTTTGAGAACTGACAGATAGGGGTGCCTGAGTGGCTCTGTCGGTTAAGCGTCCAACTTCGGCTCAGGTCATGATCTCACAGTCTGTGGGTTCGAGCCCCACATCGAGCTCTGTGCTAACAGCTCGGAGCCTGGAGCTGCTTCGGATTCTGTGTCTCCCTCTCTCTCTGCCCCTCTCCTGCTCAGGCTCTGTCTCTCTCTCTCAAAAATAAAACACTAAAAAAAATTTTTTTTAACCTTCCAATCCACTTGTCCTACAAATGATCACCAGTACATCTTACTTTTTTTTTTTTTTTTTTGCCTTTATTAACCAGAACTTCTCTTTTATTTGTTTTGTTTCAGGAAAGTCCTCTGTAAACATTTTTTCCCCCAGTACCTCAATCTTCTGAGCTCTTCAACACTTTCTGTAGGCCATTAGCCATCCAGATCTGTGCCAATGGGATATTTTCCTCAAGGGGCGGGGGGAACCCTTGTGGATCCGGAAGGGTTCCTAATATTTTGTCCTTCCATGGAAAGAAATTTCCAGAACATTCGAGGTTATAAAACTAGGCAGGCAACCTTCTAGGACAAACCCCCTGAGATGAGTTTCACGTGGAATAAAAGGAGTTGATAAGGAGCCAGAAAAGAGTGACGCTGAAACAGAAGTGTCCCATATCTGAATGGAGATGAGATTCCCGTTTGACCCGGCTCTGTAGCCCTTTCTTTAATCACAGCGTATTTGATATTCTCTTCCCTGAATGAACTCATTTGCATCGTGGCTTTGGTCACAAGATTAAAGAATCCCTAACTAATTGTTCCAAGTAAGCAGAGCAATTCTCCCCGACTCCAGTCCGGGCTCCCAGCGGCGCCCACCGCCCGGCCTTCCATCGTAAGGCACTTCAAGCCTGACCTCTGCAGGTGGAGAATGGAAACGCACAGCGTCCAATCGGACTGTGGTCTCTCTTCTTAAAATCCCATCGAGTTCTGAAAATACAAACACTCACGCTAGGTACGACCGGGATACTGGTATAATATGTTGGCCTCCACTTTCGTTTTTGAAGTTGCTTTTTTGAAAGTGGCAACCGTTTGCCTGAGAAGCATTTAAATTACCTCTGGTCCTGGCTAACCATGAATTCCTTCTGCCAATCGAGAAAAACCCACAGGACTTAGATGAACTGGGATCCTGGAATGATGCGGGTTTAAAAATGTCCCTGATCGGACCCCCCTTTTTCTAATCAAATTACTCTTTGTCCAGTGACCAACCCTGCGCCCCCCACCCCCCCGCTTCCACCACCGGGTAGCCCAGGTTGCCATAGCGACCTGGGATGTCTATTTGCCACCCAGGGATCAAAGCCAGGAGACATCCACATCCACACTTAGCCTTCAAACTTGCTGGAATGTCTGGGGGTAACATGTACCTACCAATTAAAGGATTTGCCCACTGCCCAAGCAATCTGCGAACGCACGTCATCACGAATGGCAAGGAAGAGGCAACTAGAATATTTCAAAACGACCAATAAGAATCTTTAATCCGCCAGCAAGTCTTATAATTCTAACATTCCCCCGCCCTGCAAAGGGGAGAGAGCAGACAAGAAATGAACACGCTGACGTGTGTTGAAGACACCAGGCCTCCAAACCATGTGCAAAAACTTAAAACATCTGTTGAAAGGGAACACTTCTCGGGTACATATTTTAAATTCTGGTTAGTTATAGTATCTTTCCATCTCAGTGTTGGGACAAATGAGAACAGAAATGCCTTCTAAACTTTTATAGGCTTGACTTTCAAATGAAGGAAGCCATAAAACACACTTGGGGCATTACACGCTGGTTATGGAACGGTAAGAAAAAGGATGCTATGGGGAAGTGGTGTTCTGAGCCCTCTCGCCCTATTCCTCCTCAGAATTCCACCTAATTTGCTGCGTCTCTTTCTACGTCACCAGATCTCTGTCTTCACCTCACCATTTGTTCAAGGGGGATCAAACTGCCACCTCGTTCTCTCCTGGGGACGGGACAGAGAATAAATAGACCACGTTGGTAAAGGGCTTTCTAATCCTCAAAGGGAAGATTAATACAAAGACATTCATTATTAAACCAGATGTCCTTGGGCATTTTAATTCCAATCTGAAGAAGGCAAAACAGGCCGAGCCCTTGTAATAGCGCCAGGCTCGCCTTGCGAGAATTTAGCAGCTGCTCAAAGCACTGGCCGGCGACCTTATTTCGTCCCTTCACACTCTAAGGCAACTGCAGGATGTGTTTCAGGCTCTCAGAAAGCGAGCGCAAAGTCATCGGGGCATTAAAAACACAAAATATGCCTGGTAGGCAATTTCATCCGGAGAAAGAGTTATTTGTTCTTCTCACGTGCGGGGACAATGAGGGGTGCGCTCTTTGGGGGAAGATATTTGCACTCGCAGGAATGCCACAGGCAAACCTGTTGTTTTTGGCCAGGCTTCTACAACAGGTGGCAGGGCCTTTTCTTTTTGCCTGGGAACACGGCAAATTCCTTCTCAAGGAAGTTGGAGGCAAGCTTCCCATTTATGACCAGAGCGCACGGCAAGATTGGCACGCACTTTAAAATTACTTCCTGATCGAGGCAAATCAGGTTCACACCTTGGTCCTAACTCAGCGTGACCTTAGGAACCCTCAAATAATATTATCCTTCTATGTGGTTTTTCTTCCTGCCCCCCTGGCAGAAAGCAACCTCCTACCCCCCCAGCCCCCCTCCCCAATCTCACTGCAGGGCAAGCAGCTTTCTAATTCGGCTGGGCTGGCAATGCCTGGCTCCCCGCTACGGTTGGTACGAGGCAGGGGGCTCCTGACCGCCGCATCATTGTTCAGCACCGAGCAGCCCTAGGGACGGATCACTCCTCAGCGAAGAGCTTGGATTTCATCGCAGAGCTGATGACACAGGGACCTGTGTTGATAGTTAACGCTGCAAGTCCGGGCCGAGGCCACAGGGCTGGGATGGCAAATTGGCCGGCGGGTACGATTCACCCTGCCCGGACGCAGCACTTTGCCCCAAGAGAGGCTCAAATAAAGTGAGGATTAATCCACACCCAGAACTCCCCCCGCCCCCAGCCCCTCTACATTGTCGTTCTAGCTGCTGTGGAACAATGTGTTAGATTCTTGAAACGCTGGACTGCCTCGGTTCTTTGGATGAGCAATGACCCTCCCTCTCTCTCCCCTCTTCCTCCCGCCCCCGCGGCGTCCCACCTCTTTTCGAGTACTGAACAGGCCAAAACACTGTTAGACACACAGAGTTGCGGGATGCAAAAGTCCTTTGCTCACTGAATAATGAAGGAGCCATCACATGCGGGCCCCGAAAACTTCAACGCTGGCCTGGCCTGAATTCCAGTTCACGCGAACGCCGCGGCGAGCCAGGCACGGGGAGGATCACGCCAAGCTGGACAGCACGCCCCTGGCATCGGGCTCAGGGAGCGCCACCGTTCCACAGCGATGGTGCCGGAGGAACAGGGATTCTGAAAATGGAGCTCAGACACCACCAAGGAGAGGACAGGTGGCCGTGCGCGGGATCAAATGACTTCTTTGTTCCGGCTAAGGACCTTTGTCAAAAATGTTTTGCGTTCCCCGTTCTCCTTTTAAATCCTTCCCATGTGGGCTTCTCCCTCCTTCTCCCCATCCCGTCCAGTGGCTCGACGTAAAAAGAATGGGATCAGTTGTGGGTTTGCAGAACTGAAAGAACCCCAGCCTCGGCCCCACAGTCTCCAGGAAGACAAGGACGGTTCATTGAACACACCCGGCACTTGCTGGTCTAAACGTGCTTCCGTGCACTCACAGAAACTTGCCAAGCACGCTTGCTTAAGGGGGCGAGCGCTGAGGGTCTCGGCGCCCTCCCGTTCACCGGGGGCTCTGCGTCTCCGGCGGAGGCTGCAGGAAACGGATGGAAAGTTTTAATCCCCCCCACCCCCACCCTCCACCCCCGGCCCCAGAGGCAGAGTTTGCCTCTTATGCAAATCACTTCCCCCCAAGCTGTCCGAGTAGAGGGTGCCAAACTCTTCTAGAAAACGCTGAGAAGAACTTTCCTGGTGGGAACACAGATGCTAACTCTCCCTACCCAGACTTATCGAGAGCTGGCAAAAGCAATTTACACTCCTCTGGTCAATTCTCTGCCCTTGCCAGCCATCCAGCATGCTTTTCCAATCTTGTCTTCCCTCGCTAGGAGTAGTGATCTTGATATTTATATATGGACATAAGATTCTTCCATAACTTTGCATGAGTTGTAAATTGCACCCTTTTCTTGGCTTCCTACCCCCACTTTTTCCTTGTACTTTCTTAACGGTAAAGCTATAGACCTCTGCCCGGGCTGATAAGGAATGTTATCAGTCTGCCCCCAAGCCACGGAAGAGGCTGTCGGTTTAGAATTCCTTTCAGAGACTCATTTTAAGTAATCCCAAGCCTTTCCCAGCCCCCTGCGGCAGGCTTGTCTCCCTAGGCCAGAAGCAGCACAGTTTCAAAACTGCTGCCGCAGAAAAATAAATCTGCATTTTTTTCTGGAAGGGCCGTCGGTGCCCATTTCGGGCTGGTTCCGCCTTCTCGCCCATAAACCCAGCGAAGTGCTCAGAGCGGGAAGCCAAAATGAGATAAGCCGCCCCGTGTAATTCTTTTTCAGGGTATTCGGTTATCTTCCTTCTAACCCAAAGCGTAGGATAGAAGCTAAAAAAGCTCGAGCAAGACCCCGCACGACACAGCCCAGCGACTGCAAACTGGAATTGATTTACATATTCTACAAACCGCTTTTAAGCCCTTTACAATGACTGGCTGACATCACCAATCACCTTAGAGGCAGAGCAGGGAGGGGGTGGAAGGGGGGGGGCGGCTCAGGAAATCGGCTTCTTCGGTTCGCTCAGGGAAACGCAGCCCCGACTTTCCGCCAAATGGACGGACTTGGACAGGCATCTGCTAACCCGGCAAGCTCTGCGGAGGGCCATCGCAGGGGTCCCCGGCTGCGCCCTCCCTCTCCGCCCGCAGCCCCCCCCCGGAGCTTACCTGCCTCATGTTTAGAATTCCATGACCCATCCGGCAGGGAGCGAGCTGCCTCGAAGCCCACGCCGCGCTCTTCCGAGGGGCAGCACCACACCCAGCAGAAGCCCGCAAGACAAAAGCAACTCGGGGAGATCCACAGGCAGCAGAGAGCACGTTTTCTTCCTCTTTTCCTTTGATCTGTTGCTACACGCACTCTGCCCAAGACAATGTCAAGTTTCTCAAGCTTTTCTTCCCCAGCCTATGGAAAGTCGGGCTCGCGGAGAGCGAGGACCGCCTGGCTCTTATTTCAAATCGGGGCTCAGAGACGTCGTAGGTGGCTGGCTTGGGCCCCGGAGGCGCCCCGCCAATCCGGAGGAAGGGGTGGGTCCTGGGAGCCCGAAAGGCTGCCTCCGCGAGGATCAGAGAGCTTTCGGGATTTAAATGGCTGGAAGCAGCTGGAAACGGTGCGAAAGCTCCCGAAGTGAGGCGGGGGGATTCCGCTTGCCTCGCTGCTCGGGGGCGGCTCGAAGCCCGACTGACTCGCTGCGGCCCCGAAGGCCTGTATAAAAAGTGCAACATTCGGGACCCAACCGTATACTGAAAAGGTGCGTCCGGCGCCGCAGCCCTCCTTGGGCGAAGACGCTGGGCGGGGGAACCGAATTGTTTACGCCGAACACCTTAACCGAACCGAGCAGCTTGGGGGGGGGGGCGGGGCACCATTTCCATACAGGCGAACTGGGTATCCAGTCTACAACACCCGAATCGGAACGGGGACTTGCACACCCTTCTGGTGAAAAGCAGCCGGGGAACAAGCGTTTTTATCTGTTGGGGGCCCGAGACGTCCTCGCAGACGCTACTGTTCTTAGGAAAATAAACGCTGATGTTTCCTTGGGAAGAAGGTGTCTCCAGGAAGCGTCTCTAACCTTTCGCTAGGGTTCCCCTCACCAGCGCGGTTGACGGGGTGAACTTAATAACAGGGCCTAGCTGGCCATCACCTCAGTAGGAACCGGCCGGCTCCTCACAAACCTAAACCCACACTGAAAAAGAATTCCCGAAGTTCGCCTTCGTAACCTCACATACGCCGGAACCTGATTCGACTCTCCGCCAGCCTGATTTCAACGCAGATCGACCTTTGGGCTTCAAAAGAGTGCAAGTCCAGCAAAGGCTACTTCGTGTGGCGCGAGTGGTATCTCCTCCCACCCCCCCAAAGAAGCGGCCAAATTATTCTCTTTGGGGAGAATAATTCCATAAATATTTCGCAATGTTTGCATCAGAGGCCAAAATAACAGGTTAGCAGATCACGAACGGGCAGTTTCAGAAGTGGCACCTACATGCCCAGTTCTACGAAAACTCAGCAGCCCAGTATGTCTGGGCCCGGAGGTCCATACCCCCACCCCAGCCCTCCACCTTGGTAGGTTAAGGGCCCGCCTAGTGACACAGGCTGCCTTTAGTCCACTTGTCCTTACTGCGGAGCCCTGCAGTTAGAGTTAACCCAAACTCAGCGGTACTGACATTTGGGGTCAGATCCTTCTCCGCGGTGGGTGCCGTGCTGGGCATTGTGGGATGTTGAGCAGCGCCGGGGTCTAGGCCCCCTAGACGCCAGGAGCATTCTCGTGGTCACCACAATCCATAATATAATCAATTACCAAATGTCCTGCGGGGAGGCGGGTAAAATCCCGCCAGATCGAGAACCTTAATGTACCGGCTCAGAGATACTGGTTCTCAAGCTAGGGTGCACACAGAAACTTCTGGAGAGGTTGCTAAAAATGCAACTCCCAAAGCCCCTTCTCCTGTTCTAAGGGAATCTGATCAGTTGCTTTGGGGAGGAGCCTGAGAATAGCATTTTTGACCCCCGGTCAAAGGACTGATTTGCTCTGAGATGGACTGCACCTATTCCTGCCTGGGAATGCCCTCAGCCCCGGGACATAGGGAGCGACCCGAGCTGCCGCCATTAAATATCACTCGAGTTCAATCCCAAGGCGCATCTAATTTATCACCTTCAACAGAAGCTTCTCACAACTGCATGTGCCTTCTGTGTTCGTCATCTCAAAGGTAAATATGAGCTGGAATTTCCTCTCGCCATCGCGGTGCCCTTTCAGCGTTTCATCCATCTTTCTTCTCCTTTAGTCCACCCCTCTACCATCCTACAAGGTCAGAAGTCACCACTCTCGCGCTTTCCCAGATGCCTCAAGACAGAGCCAGCCCTTCCCTCCTCTATGTTCATAAAGCAGTTCATTGACACCCAGTGGTGTGCTAGCAAATGTTTGACAACCAGCTCTCCAAAATTAAAAAAAAAAAAAAAAGACAAGATTTGTTCTAGCGTTTGCCAGTTTCCATGTTGTAAGAACTCGCTCCCATCCCGCCACGCGGACACTGGACAGAGTTAGAAAGGGTGGCATCAAGTCAGGAGATGGGAAGCACCAGCTTGAGCAAACCATAACACCCCCGTGCTGGAACTGCCATGCGGCGCTGGGATCATACACTCTGGTCTCTCTCCTGTTAAACTAGAACTCTCTGGAGGGTGAGAATGGCGTCCTATTCATCTTCGTAACCCCAGCCACTCACAACGTCCCCGCTGAGTCGTAGGTGGGCAATCAACATGCGTGGGGAGAAAACACCGTGGAGTGTGCAGCTCAGACCAGAGGGAAAGACGAGCGGCCAGCCTTCTAACATGGAAACTCGGCTTCCCGGATGGATTGGGGAGACGCTATATTTTTTATGTTTTTATGTGAAGGCGTCACACACTTTTGCATGCACATACTCACACGTTCTGTCAGCTATAGATTATGAAGCTCTCCAGGAGGAATATATACAATAACCCCTGGGAAGTATATGAAAGGGCATTTCCACTGGTACGAGATACCAGTAATAGATGATGGTTATTTCTACCATCTTCTCGTTACGCACTAAGACAGGAATGCTAAGGGTGGTGTCAACAGCAAACACTACTTACGAGTCCCTACTGTAAGCCAAGCGTTTTGCCAGGTTCTTCACTGACGTGCGCCGTTTAATCTCCACCAAAATACCAAAAAGTAGACATCACCGTTATCAGGCTAAGAATGAACAGACAAGATCACTGAGGCAAAGTAAATAGCCCAAGATTGTATTGTTATAAATCGCTGTACCAGGAATCGAGTGCTTGGGATTAGAATTATTGTGCCTTTCGTTGAAAAACATGCTGTCTCCGGAAGTGTTCAGAAGACACCTAAAGAAAGAAAGTGGAGGGGCACCTGGGTGGCTCAGTTGGTTAAGCAGCTGATTCCAGCTCATGTCATGACCTCACAGCTCCTGGGTTCGAGCCCCGTGTCGGGCTGTGGGCTGACAGCTCAGAGCCTGGAGCCTGCTTCAGATTCTGTGTCTCCCTCTCTGCCCCTCCCCCCCTCACACTCTGTCTCTCTCTCTGTCTCTCAAAACTGAATAAAAAAATTTTTTTTTAAAGTGGACGGTGTGAAAAATGAAGTCTTCTTCATTTATAAATACACCCATATCATTTTTAAAACTTCCAGTGAAATAAATGGCCCCTTGGGGGCTGTCTATTGAGCGAGCATTAGATCCACTCGTTGGGAACAGTGTAAACAAGTAAAGTGAAACAAGGAAAGAAACTTGCTTCACCAAAGGAGAGGATGTTCCCCGCCCCAGTATGTGATTAACAGCGCTTGCCAGTGACAGCTGAAGGGATGTTGTAATCCCGACGGAGCTGCCTTAAAAAGTAGCCTAGATAACTTAAGTCCTGCGTGGTTATGTGCGGGTCGGCTTATAACCAGACCTGCACAGCAAATGGGTCAGGTGCCTGGACAGGTGGGCCGTGGAGGGGCATTAGCATGGCACCTCACAGGAGCCCTAGCACTAAGTGTGCCGCCTCTTTCTGGATTCTATTAGGGTCAAAGCATATGGGATTAGCACCTGTGTACACAACTAACGGTTGACCATCAGTAACTTCGTATGGCTTATTGAAATACGTGTCAGGACACGACGTTAAAAGTCAGTGAAAACCAAGTTGAAATTGCCTAAGCAGCCACCTGGAAAGTGCACTTGGTGCAAGTGCAGTCTTTGGGGTCTACGGAAAGAGTGTATTCATTCTCCTGCAGACGGTCTAGAAACCCAGTTGCTTTATACTTAGGGCAGCAGAGGAAATTTCGAGGAATACTGTATTCAAGGTAATTCGCGAAGGTGCTTTAAGTTGGCAACAACACAGGTCCCTGCTTAGAAAAAAAGGAAAATCCCACCTGTCATTCTTACGGCATGTCACAAGAAAGCGAGTTTCTACTCACTGAGTGCGGGTGCTCATGAAGTGCGTTTCTTTCAGTTGGTTGATGGAAGCCAAGTGGTATACCAGAAGCACAGGTGTAACTTGGAGTTCACTTTTGGTGTTGATGTGGCCATTAAACTGGCTAATGGACTTCAAGTAGACCAACTGACATCTTTAAGTCCAGATTTTTCAGGGGACAGTTGGGCATAATATGGGCCGAATGCTCGTGTCCCCGCAAAATGCGTATGGTGAAATCCTAACTCCTAATGTGATGGCATTAGGAGGTGGGGTGCTATCTTTGGAGGGTGATTCGATGATGAAGGTGGGGCCTCATGAATGAGACTAGTTCCTTACAAAAAAGATCCCAGAGAGCTCTCTCAACCCTTGGCCTTGTGAGGACACAGCAAGAAGACGGCTGTGTGAAACAGGAAGTGGGCTTTTACCTTCCACCCAATGTGCTCACACCTTGATCTAGGACTCCCAGCTTCCAGAACGAGGAATAAATACCTGTTATTTACAAGTCCCCTAGTCTGTGCCACTTTGTGATAGCATCCTGACGGACCAAAGACAGATAAAATCATAAATGAGAAAGGATTTTTTGTAACTAGTGCTTGTATGAATGTTTTGGATGACAGACTCTGGAAAGAAGGAAAGAAATCTGTGAATACAAAACCACAGAAATGGAAGGAATAGACACGCTGTGAGAAATGGTTTTGGAGAACGGAGCCTAAGGACAGACTTGCAGACAGGACAGAGCTGACTAACCGGTCAGGGTTTTCAATACATTGAACTTGCTATTTCCTCACTTGAAAATTAGGGATGTAAAACAAATCATGCTATTTAAAATTTTAATCATAACTTACTATAAAATAGTAATATTATATACTATATTATTATATTACTATAGCATATATGAATATCTATTATACTCTATAACCAAAACTTTAATAATTTTCTGCGTTTAGGGGCGCCTGGGTTAAACGTCCGCCTCTTGATTTTGGCTCAGGTCATGATCTCATGGTTTGATAATTTGAGCCCCACGATGGGCTCTGCGCTGACAGTGTGGAGCCTGCTTGGGTTTCTCTCTCTCCCTCCCTCGCTCTCTGCCCCTCTCCCACGCACACGCATGTGCACTCACTTTCTATATTTCAAAATAAACACTTAAAAAATAATAACTCTCTGCTTTTGGAGGTGAAACATTTTGACATTTCCTAGTTTTTGTTGATGAATTCAATATGGCTGATCCTTCATTATTTTCCTCTTAGTAGTAATCTGGTACAGTTTTACGCATGAACTTGGCAATGGTTTTTATATACTCCTCCCACTGTCAAATAGTCTCTACACTCCCAATTAAACCTCCTGCTTCATGTCAACACAATAATACCCCACTTCCCCAAAAGTAATTCTTCAATTTCCGAGTCATCTGCTTCTTCCTACAATTTTGCGCTTAACTTTGCAAGCAGAAAGCTATTACAATAACGTCTTTTTTTTTTTTACTTGTCTTGTTAACCCCTTTCTAGATTCTGAGGTCGGTAAGGCCTGTAGCAGTCAGGGTTCTCCAGAGAACTAGAAACAGTAAGGCATATAACATCTGTCTTGGGATTTATTTCAAGCACTTGGCCTATGTGACTGCGAGCACTGGTAAGTCTGACGTCCATAGCGCAGGCTGGCAGGAATTCATCCTACAGTCTTGAGGCAAAGTTTCTTCTTCCTCAGGGAAACCTCGGGTGTGCTCCTGAGGCCTTTGACTGACTGGATGAGGCCCACCCACATTCTCAAAGGTAGTCTCCTTTGCTTAGTGTCGACTGACTTACTTAGCGGTTAACCACATCTACAAATGCCTTCGCAGCAACCCCTAAAGTGGAGTTTGATTGAATAACTGGTTACTACAGTAACCAACGGGCTGTTGTATGTCGCTTATAACAACAAGCACACAGTAGGTGGTCAATTAGTTAATAAACATTTACTGAATCGCTGCAACTAATAATAATGAGAATTTCAAAACCTCCATCGGTAGAAGGCTCTCTTCTTTATCAATAACGAAATTTTGCTAATAGATTTATCATGTGCCTCTCAACTTCAGTGCTGGAAGGGAGGAGCTCTAAAATTCTGAAATAAAATGATTTCCAACGGACAATTCTATACCAAGCCATACTATTCATCCCATGTTAGGATCGAATGCAACTATTTTCATAGAAAGACTCAAAAAGTTTGCATCCCTTCTACTCTTTCTTTGGAATCTACTCAAAGGTGTGTTTTAGCAAAAGGAGGGAATTAAACCAAGGAAGATGTGGCAACGGGACTCCAAAGCAGAGAAACTAACATGAAGAGAAGTGAAGATGATAGACGCTGCAGTCCTAGAAAACTCCAGTCTGAGCTGGAGTGGGACGATGGAGACCTCCCGGACAGAGGTCTCTGGGGGGGAGGGGGGGTTGGGGGAATCATACTGATAGATCACATTTGAGGATGAACAGGTGCACGTAGGTGTAAGCACAAGCTGACACTCTTATTAATTCCAGGAAAAGCCAAAGAATGCGTGTAAAAGGAAACACAGTCCTAAAACACTCCTTAAATTGAGAGTGATCTCTGACACAGAGACCATGGCAGAGACTACTGGCAGCCAATCCAATCCCCATCTTCCCTTCGTTTCTTTTTAACAGAACCTCAATTTATTCAGTGGCAGAAATGGGCCCAGCCGAAGAACATTTCCCAGTCTCTCTGGCAGGTGTGGTTGGTGATGTGCAACTATATGCCCAATGGAATCTCCGTAGAAGCTGCTGTGGAGGGCTTCTGGGAAAGCTCTTCAAAGAGATGCGGGTTGGCCTTCGCCGTCTCCGGTTTCCCTACCGGGAATATGGATGCTCTATCTGAGGGGCTGGGGCCATTCTGCAACCTGGGGCAGGGGATGGAACAAGTGATAAAGCTGGCAAACGACAAAGACAGAAGGATCTTCAATTCCTGAGGACACCTTAGAGCCTGTGAATGACCCTGAACTCCATGCTCTGTGAGAAAAATAAGTTGCCTGAGTGTCTCAGTCAGTTAAGCACCTAACAATTTTTTTTAATATATATTTTTTTAATTTATTTATAGGAGAGAGAGAGAGAGACAGCATGAGCAGGGGAGGGTCAGAGAGAGAGGGAGTCACAGACTGAAACAGGCTCCAGGCTCTGAGCTGGCAGTCAGCACAGAGCCCGACGGGCTCAAACCCACGAGCCGTGAGATCATGACCTAAGCGAAAGTCGGACACTTAACCGACTAAGCCACCCAGGCGCCCCAGCACCTGACTAACTCTTGATTTCGGCTCAGGTCATGATCTCACGGTTTGTGGGATCGAGCCCCACGTTGGGCTCTGCACTGACTGCACCTGGGTAGACCCTGCTTGGGATTCTCTCTCTCCCTCTCTCTCTGCTACCCCTGCCTCTAAATAAATAAACATTTTAAGAAAAAAGAAAAATCAGGGGCGCCTGGGTGGCTCAGTTGGTTGAGCATCCAACTTTGGCTCAGGTCATGATCTTGAGGTTGGTGAGTTGAGTCTCACACTGGGCTCTCTGCTGTCAGTCCGGGGCCCACTTTGGATCCTTTGTCCCCGCCCCTCTCTGCACCTCCCCCACTCACACACTCTGTCTCTCAAAAATAAATAAGCATTAAAAAATAAAGGAAAAGAAAAAGAAATTGCTAATTTGTTTGTGCCAATGGTTCAATGAACTGGGAGGGTGTGGGGTGGGATGAGGAGGGTGGCAGGAAAGAGGTAATTTCTTTCTGATCCTGTGTGGGATGTTAAAGATAAGGTCTAAAATTCATAAACCAAGAAATAGCAATAAGAGCATGTTACAGGAAGTACGGAAGTACATATCAGAGGAAATATTTATGAGTTGAAACTGATTGCTCCCAGAATGGAGTGGCTGTTTTTATTACAATATATTTGTACTTTGAACATGTATTACTTTGATAAAAATTAAAAAGAATTAAAAATAAACAAAAAGATACTCACTGATGATTAAATCCATTTCTTGTCCCTTAAACTTACTTCCTGTATCAGCGGTATGTTAGGATTATCTGGCCCATAGTTTTTGGTTTTTGTTTTAAAAAATTTTTTTGATGTTTATTTACTTTTGAGAGAGAGAGAGAGAGAGAGAGAGAGAGAGAGAGAGAGAGGCAGGCAGGGAGGGGCAGAAACAGAGGGAGACACAAAATGGGAAGCAGGCTCCAGGCTCTGAGCTGTCAGCACAGAACCCGAAGGAGGGGTAGAATTCATTAACCGTCAGATCACAACCTGAGCGGAAGTCGGATGCTTAACCAAGTAAGCCACCTGGGTGTCCCACAACCCGGAATTCTATACAGAATGCCTCTGTGTGGCCCATAGTTAACCAAAGAGTCAGGGTAGAGCATTCAAGAAGTCACATGCCTGATGGCCCATTTTGAACCTCAAGGGCAATGTCGCCATGTCATGCACATATGATCTGAGTGGCATTTCCTCTTTCCCCCACCACAGTTATAATTTGCTCAGAGTTTATGACTGATTTGCCATGGGTAGCGCGAAATACATATATTAAGATAGCCCTGATCCGAACTGCTTTAGACTAACATTCTTTCAGATCTCCAGGAATCAAGATTCTACAACCCTGATGCCTTCACAATTCATGAGACATTTAAAAAAACAAGCTTTCTTTTTATTCCTAATTGGCATCATTCTTGATTTAAATTCCTTTTTAAAAAGTGGGTTTGAGTATGGCGAGGAATAACTGGTTAGTGTTCTTTATATGATTATCACATTCCTTCTTATTCTTTTCTCTCTCTCATTTTTCTTGCATAAGAAACGCGTTAGCCTCTCAAACATTTAATATTTTGATGCTCAAAGGTGATTCTTTAAATTAGACTCAGAGATGAAAAAAATTCACTTCTGTGAATCAGATCTCAGTTTTTATATGTTAGGAACAAACAAATCAGGCTGACTCTTTGATAATCACATGGACAGAAGGTGAATAGAAATTTTAATCAAAAGAAGCTTTGAACAGGATTTGTGCTCCTTGGTTGTAAAAAGACAATGCTTTATCCTTTAGATTGACACTTCTCAAATGCACAGAAAGACTGCAGGCCGGGCTGTGGTTTTTTCCTCCTGATTGGCAGAAACCCTCTCCCACTCCACACCTTATATCCATACTTGGATTTAAGATGGCGGAAAAGATAAAAGCTACTTCAGAATCATGGTTTACATGCCTCTTTCCTTTGCCAGACGCAGATGAGGGTGTTTTTCTGCTCTCTTTTCATAGCCAAGAAAATAATAGTTGCTCTTATTTCCTCATAACTAGATGGCTCGTCATGAGTTTCTCCTCTGCTGGGAACCACTTATGAAAATTCACACATACTGAGATCGGCTTTCCTATACTATTCCCCTGATGCAAGATGCAAGATAAACATATTGAGTCGTGGCAAGGCCCAAGAAAGGTAAGCGCTGAGTATCAGTGCCTTAGCTTTCTCCATATTTACTGAAGAGCTCTTTTAAATGTCTGGGAAACTGCATTCAAATAGAGTGCCGTTTTGTTTTTCCTTCGATTTAGTCATTTACGAAAGGAAAGGCTTATACTGCTTGTGTATTTTATAAACGGTGCTGCTGTTTACTTTGTTATTTAAAAACATTTTTAATGTTTGTTTATTTTTGAGAGAGAGAGCGCGCGCGCACGCTCGCAAGAGAGCATGAACGGGGGAGGGGCAGAGAGAGAGAGGGAGACACAGAATCCGAAGCAGGCTCCAGGCTCCGAGCTGTCAGCACAGAGCCCGACACGGGGCTCGAACCCACGAGCCGTGAGATCATGACCTGAGCCGGTCAGATGCTCGACCGCCCAGGCGCCCATGGTGCTGCTATTTAAAATCATTTTAGGGGCGCCTGGGTGGCTTAGTCGGTTAAGCGTCGGACTTTCGCTTGGGTCATGATCTCGCGGTTCGTGGGTTCGAGCCCCGCGTCGGGCTCTGTGCTGACTGCCAGCTCAGAGCCTGGAGCCTGTTTCAGTCTGTGACTCCCTCTCTCTCTGACCCTCCCCTGCTCATGCTGTCTCTCTCTCTCTCTTTCTCTCTCTCCTAGAAATAAATTTAAAAAAATATTTAAAAAAATAATTTTAATGTGAGTGGTTTAATACTATCATACAGTGAACAGGATAACCGTACTCTTGTTTGTAGCTTTCTCTGTGTTCCGTCCGACAGCCTACTGATATTTCTTCCAAACTCCATGTGTGTGGGGAAAAGATAATTTCTTTATGGTCATCTCCAGAAACCAACCAACTGGCTATACTCATCTTCAACTGGGCAAATGAATCTAACCCAATTGGAGGGATCCCAAACCAGCTGCTCTAAAAGGTCTAATGTAGTTAACCCTTAAATTAAAAAGAGGACATCCGCGGTAAAGGGATGTGCTATGGAATACGAGAGAGCGCAGCAAGGCGACCTTGTGTATATGACTTCCGTCTCGCTGACTCCACGACGCAAGCTCTTTCCAGCACGTGGTGCTGCCATCCCGGACCCAGCTGCGGAAAGAGGTGTCACACCCCAGCACGCCGGTGCGCAACTCGCCACAACACTCCCTCACCCACTGTGCCTCATTCAGGGGTGTTGGGGATTCACCGCTTGGATTTCTATTTGGTTCTGAAATCACCAACCCCAACATGCCTCCCAAAGTATCTCACGCTGCACTTTCGAGATAAGTCAGGAGTTTACGATTATCTTTGAAAACACACTGAAGCGCTTTTATGATTTCTATTTACCTTTAACGGGTGGGGAAGGAACCATGCATATGCCTACTGATGGGGTGTGCCTCCTGGAAAAAGATGGCGCCGTTGTGCTACGCAGGGCAGGGTATGAATTTTAGGGCTAGTTCTCTAGGGCTTTAAGTGAGGTTTTCCTTCTTCATTCAGAATTTCTCAGAGGCTCTCCCACTGGAATATGGTTCTGTGATTCAGTTCCACAGTCAGGAATGGGGCCTGTGGAGGGTTTTTCCTTGCTGAAAACTAATTAGCACATCGGTGCTTTAGCCATTGGTCTCATTAGCAAATACAGAGATCTGTAGATCCCTCTGAATTGGTTTTCCTCACTCCCAGGGCATCCGAAGACGTCAAGTGTAAAGACAAGGACTTCCTACAAGAAAAAGAGGCTGAGGGCTCTCATGCCTCAACCTCGCGCCAACCAAGATGCGATGGCCTCCCTTCTATATGCCTGTATGGTCGGTCATTCATTCAGCAAGTATTTATTGAGCGCTTACTACATGCCAGGCATTGCTTTAGGTGCTGGAGAGGCAGGCAGACAGGTACAAACAGGATGAGGGCTGCCCTCCTCAGCCTACCTCCTAGTAGGAGACAGACGGACAAATCAACAGATAGATACAAAGCATGTCTGATGGCCACAGAGGTTCCGGTAAGGGGGAAGGGAGTACCGCGGTAGGGAAGTCGGTATTTTATAGGGTGACATCTCAGCAGAGCTCTAAGGAAGTGAGGAAGCAAGACTTTAGGCTGTGGCGACAGACGGGGCAGAGTTCTCCAGGCAGAGGGAACGGTAATTGCCGAAGCTGTGAGGCCAGGGCAGACCCGACACAGGGAGCCTGTGGTGCCTGAAGCAGAGTGAGCAAGGGTGACAGCGGTGGGAGCCGGCGTCAGGAACGTGCGTGCGTGCGTGCGTGTGTTGGGGGGCGGTGGCTGCAGGTCGCATAGAGTCTAGTGGATCACCGGAAGAGCTCCGGGTTTTCTTCAGAGCACGATGGCGGAGACTCTGAGGCTTTGGCACCGAGGAGTGACAACAGCCAATCGACATCTCAGAGTTCGGTGTGACTGCTGGGCCCTATTAGGCAGAAGGAAGGTTGCTGAGGAAGCTTTTTGGGTCCACCGGGTCCACCAGGTCAGAGATGGTGGTGGACAGGGGTGAGCTTGGAGGTGGCGATGGCCAGGCGTGGGTAGGCGCTGGGTGTGTTGTGGCTGCAGAGCCGATGGGATGGCTGGCAGAGCGCACGTGTTAAGGAGTGGACACTAGGGTGACTTCCAAATTCTCTTCTGGAACAGCTGGGAAAATGGAGTCACCGTTGACTGACATGCGGAGCACTGCAAGGGGAAGCTGTCTAGAGGAGGGAGCCTTTCCCCGCTCCACTCTCCTGTGGGAGGGGGAGGCCCTGTAAAACCGTCCCGATGGAAAGGTGGTCCTGGAACGTGTGAACCAAGCCAAAAAGTTTCTACTACACATGGAAGAAAAAAACAACAACAAAAAACATCACCCGTAAATACTTGATTCGTTATTCCCAACCCATGCAGTAGGAGCGCCGATTCCAGAAAGAGCCTCAGTCCAAGTATCCACTTTGTTCTTTAATAACTGTGTGCATATGGCCCATCTGCTTCTTCTCCCTCAACATTACTGTGATTTGAATAAAGCGATTTATTTAAAAACGATATTATTTACCGTTCACGGAGGGCGTCCTAAATGCCTGCCACTTGTGAGCACGTTAAATTCTCCTTTACCTCTGTGAAAATAGGTCCTAATATTATCCCCGTTTCCCAGGAGTGAAGACGGAGGCACAGGGAGGCAAAGTGACTTGCTGAGATCATAAAGCCAGGAGGCCGCAGATCCTGGTGTACACATTCAGGCCGACTGGCCCCTGAAAACCTGCTCTTAACCACAGAACTATGAGAGCGCAGCACAGTGTAAATGCTCCAAAACTGTAGCTTGTATTGTGGTGAGGTCACTACCAAAACCATAGAAATGCCCGATGGTCACTAGTAAAACGCTACTTACAATCATGGCGTGACTTAGTTTCCATATGTGCTTCACTTTCTCTGGCTCTAGGTTGGGTACACAGCCTGTGCATGGTGCAAACTCTTCTGAGAAAATCAGACTAGAGCATCCATCGTTCGAAAGTTCTCTTTAGAAACTGATGCCTGGTGGGCTCAGTCGGGAGAGCCTGTGACTCTTGATCTCGGGGTTGTGAGTGTGGGCCCCAGGTTGGGAGTGGAGCCTACTTCAAATAAGAAACACAACACAAAACAAAACCACCCAGGGCACAGGAGTCCTGAAGAGTCAGAAAACTCATCAGAAGTGTGCAAATGTGGGCTTCTCGCTGTCATTAGTGGCACTTAAGTCTGACACTTACGTGTGTTCCAGATACGGAATAGGAAACAATTGCTCAGATACGCTGGCGAGTGTATTTATCGGCATATGTCACGGGCAGTGATATCCAGTCGCTGTCACTTTGTCCCCCCTCCCCCATCTGAATCGCGAAAGTCTCGCCTCTGTCCCAATGTGCTTGCAGGTGGGACTGTCCTGAGCCTCTGCACCCTACTTCTTCCAATTACAGTCACATCCTCTGGCCTAATGAGTTTCTACGTTTCCGTTTTATTTAGGGCAAGTTTCCAGATGTGTTTTAAAATTAACCAGTGCTGGTGATAAATGATAACACGGCCCCTGAAGCTTCTGGCAGATACATTCCATCCCCGAAAGTACTACTGTCACACTCGTGTATCTAAAAAAAATTTAAATGGACTATGCCACACCTATTTATTCTTGCTGTGTGACTCGGACAAGTCACTTCAACTCTCTGAGCTTCAGTGTCCTTTTCCGCTCACTGAAAGCATCAGTTGACTTGGCTGCCCTTTGAAATCGCCTGGAAGAGATTGAAAAGATATTGCTGACTGGGTCCCACTCCAGAGACTCTGACTTAATTGCTCTGGCCTGGGCCTGGGTGGAGAGATTTTCTCTCAACCCCCGCCCCCAGGGGAATTAGAAGGAGCAGCCCACGGTTGAGAACCACAGGTCGGTCTAGATCAGTGATTCTCAAAGTTTAGCCTGCGTCAGAATTCCCTGGAAGGCTTGTGAAAACACAATTCCCCAGCCTGCCCCGGAGTCCCTGATTGGGCAGGTTGGAAGTGGGCCTGGAAATTTGCATTTCAGACTAGTTCCCGGGTGGGGCTGAGTTGCAGGTTTGGAAACCTCTTCTCTATATCAGGGGTCTGCAAACTCTGGCCCTCCGGCCAAATCCTGTCCTCCATCTGTTAGTGCCTGGTCAGCAGAGATCGATGTTCAACACTTTCCAATGGTTGAAAGAAAGTATCTCCCTTTGGGGGAGATGCTTGCCCCCACAGGGGAGAAGAGTGATTTTTTTGTTCATTTATTTATTGGGGGGGGGGTGCAGAGAGAGCGGGAGAGAGAGAATCTCAAGCAGGCCCCAGGCAGGGCTCAAACTCACGAACCGTGAGATCATGACCTGAGCCCAAATCAAGAATCGAGTGTTCCACCGACTGAGCCACCCAGGGGCCCCGAGAAGAGTGATTCTTATCATTGAAGACGGGGTGTGAACACCAAGATGTTTGCATACACAGGCCATACCAATATAGCCCTCATCTTCCATCACGTTCCTTCCCATATCTCCTGGTCACCTCCCCACACTTTATCATTCCTTGAAGCCGGATCCCGCTTTTCTTTGTGCAAAGGGCAGATAAGCCTTGGAGTCTCCAGGCTTCTTTGAATTTTGCTCCATTTCTGTGCAGTCTTGTGCACATACCATTAAAAAATTGTGGGCCTTTCATCCTGTTAATCTGACTTTTGTTAGTTTCATTCACGGGCCCCAGTGACTAAACCCAAGAGAGTGGAGGAAACGTTTTCCCTTCCTGACACTCCTCACTCAAGAGATGGGAGAAGTCGAGGTTTGCAGCCTCCTCAGTTCGAAGGTCCCCTTTAGCTTCTCTACATTTGTCAACAGAACGTATCAGAAGGTCGACTCCGAGTCTCTCCCTGCAGCACTGCCGTGTAACATGACCACAGGAAAGGCCATTCTGTCAGAGAGGGTCTCTTGGGGACAGCATGACTTAGGTCACCTCGCAGTAGAAGCACTGGACTTTTACATGATCCTGTATCCTTTCTGGAAATGAGTACCCATGAAATGATCACCAAAGGTCCCTCTACAGCACAAACCTCAGGACATACCCACCATGTAGCTAAATGAAGGATCTGAGAAAATGGCAGGCATGCCATGGCAAGGATGAAGAGGAGGGGTGCTGTCTATTCTTAACTATCTGAAACCCAAAACGTTATTTGGTGGCTTTTTTTTTTTTGAGAGGCGGGGGAGGGGCAGAGAGAGAGAGAGTGGGGGACACAGAATCAGAAGCAGGCTCCAGGCTCTGAGCGGTCAGCATAGAGCCCGACGCGGGGCTCGAGCTCACGAACCACGAGATCATGACCTGAGCCGAAGTCAGATACTCAACTGACTGAGCCCCCCAAGCGCCCCAATTTCATGGCATTTTCATGAATGCCTGATACATAAGAATTCTCTGGTGATAAAGAAGGCATGCAAACACATTCTACTGGAAATCAGCACGTAAGCTGTAAAACTTTCTTAAAAGCCCCTTCTCCTCCTGAATCATGCCCCTAATTAAATTCAAACCCGAGTCATATCATCCACGGTTAACTAACAGGGTTTTATTTCTCCCTGTTTCTTTGAGAAGATGTGTATCCTTTCAGGTAACTATTCCCTTGACAGAAAGGTTGCCATGGCTACATTTTTTTTTAATTGAATGCTGGTATTTTAAAGCCTGTGCAATTTAGTGAGGTGTACCTGGCCCGAGGGTTATACTCATTTAAGTGCTTGTTTTAACGCTAACAATTTTATCTTAACACAGTTGCTCCACGCATTTGACATGTGGCGTTCGGGAGCAGCTGGAAATGGCGTGGGAGTTTCCGAAGAAAAAGCAAGCGAGACAAATATCACCCGGCCCACCTAACTGCACTTGAATCAGTGGATGCCTCACTCGTCTGGAATCTGTCTGTTCTCGGCATGTTTAACAATGAGTCATGCAATGCGTTTGCAAGGCTCCCAGGGCCCAGGGCCACGTGACGATCCTCTGTGTCTAAGTCCCTCGTCTTTGTTCAGACAGGCTGCTAATGCGTCCCACAAAGCTGACCTAATGCTACTACAGTGGCTCTATTTTTCTTCGACGGCTCCGCTAGAACGTGATATTTAGGAAGTCGATTGTCAGGCATGCAAATCGGGAGAAAAATATGCCATATTAAATCATGATGGCTTAATAAGGTATTACTCATGGGCAAATGACTTCTGGTTCTCTCCTCAGTTGGGGCGAGTTGAAAAGCAGAACCGGCCGCAGAGAAGGAATGTTGCATTTTCGGAATTCCACCTTCCTCACAGCATTGAGCGAAATACACTCCGATGTCGGATTATGGCTGCCATCATTCTACAGGAACACATAAGCCACCCTATAGCCTCCTTTAGCCGTGAGTTTATTAGGCAGGGATCACCGCCTTTATGATCACACTTAGGTGAGATCATCATTCCAAATATCATTCCCCAAACATTCCACATGCTTCTAATGATGGTTCCACTCGATGAATACAATGGCATCAAACACTTAGGAATGTTTCATGTATCTCAAGAATTTCTTTTCAGAGCAAAAGAAATCTTGAAAGGTTCTTCCTTTACTATGGACAGAAATTAATAAAATGGAAAGTTTGATATTCTAAATAAAAGTTCTCTGAATTAAAAAAAAAAGAAATTAATAAAACGGGTATCCACTTTCCCTCAAGTTCAATGGATTTATTTTCAGTCATCTGTAGAAAAGGAAGCACCTTTAAGAAGACATATTTAAAGTATACCTTCTTCAGTCAGACAAGGAATCTTGCACACCGAAAGGTCCGGAATTCAAGAATTGCAGTGTTGAGATACATTGATGACTCTGCCTGCCGCACAACTATTCATTTGGTAACTTACTCTCCTGGAAGCACACTAATTAGGGTGACATGTAACAATAACACAAAACCAGTTGTTTTCCATGGGTTGATCGCAGTCAGCCACGAGCATGCCCCTGCTCGAAAAGACGGAAAACAATTTCACATGAAGAAACTAGTTTCGTTCTTCGATCAACAATTTAAATCAGCGCTTAGGGGGTCACAGATTAAATGCACAATGTGTTACAGCACCCAAACCACTGCTAATCCTTCTTACTTAAGGACAGATACTCCTTTATTTAATTTTTGGTTTGTTTTGTGCGATAAAGACTTAAAGAAAGGAGAAAGGCGAAGCTTTAAAAAACACAAACAAACACGGAGAGAACAGCATGAAAGGAAGTATAAAATGCGGGTCGAATGTGGATGAATAGAAATCATGTGGAAGGAAGTATTGTGGAAGAAAGGTTTTCAAAACAATCTTCAGGAATCTCCTTTGAAAGTACAGTGACAGAGAGAAAAATGAAAAATTAGCAAAATGCCAGTAGGAAAGTCTTGCCCAATCCTTGTTTACTTAAGAGGAATCGACCAAGATTAAGTGTTTAAAAATAGAGAGGAGGGCAAAACAGTAATGTGTAGTTTTTGTCTTCCTTCAGAGCCTCCTCTGGCTATAATTAATCATTTATTCCAACAGCAGGCCACCAGGGAACCGCATTGAGCCAAGACAATTCAAAGCAATGGAAGCCGGATCAGGCCGTGCAGGTCTCCCTGCTGGGGTTTGGACCCGAGCGAAAGGAAGAGAATGGTCTCGGAGCAGCCTCTGGTGGCGAAATGTCAAAAGCTCAAGACGTCAGAGGCCACCTTACTGGTGTTCTTAAGACTTTGTGCAAAAGGAAGTTACTATTTAAGCAACTTTAAGCCAGTAGCCCAGAAGTGACTTGGTTGGAAAGGAGGTTAATTCATTAATCTCAAAGACTGTCTCAGAGAGTGTGGAGTTTTGATGCTGACGAACTGGGCTATTCAGACAACGGGTACCGTGGTCCTTATAGGTGGACGTAAAACAGTGTTAAATACAAAATTATCTCCAACTTTCTGGGTATCTCAAATAAATGATGGGCCAGTGGTGACTGACACCTGAAATTAAGGAAAAAAATACTTTTAATGTTTATTTATTTTTGAGAGAAAGAGAAAGGAGGGGGTGGAGGGGCAGAGAGAGAGAGGGAGACAGAATTCAAAGCAGGCTCCAGGCTCTGAGCTGTCAGCACAGAGCCTGACTTGGGGATCGAACCCACGAGCTGCGAGATCATGACCTGAGCCGAAGTCGGACACTTAACTGACTGAGCCATCCAGGCGCCCCTGAAATTAATTTTCATTTTTAACCAATGGCCATCCTAAAGCAATCTAAATATTTTCAATTCTTACAAAGCTCTGTGTAGGAGTGTGGGGTGTGTGTATGTGTCTGCATGCACTCTGTCCATGAGAAACAATGAAATCTGGCCATGTGTAGCAACATGGATGGACCTTGAGCGTGTTATGCTGAGTGAAATAAGTCAGGCAGAGAAAGACAAATATCATATGTGTGCACGTATAGGAGGATTAGGAGGAACATAACAGAGGACCAAGGGGGAGAAGAAGGGCAGAAATGGTGGGGGAAAGGGGGAGAGGCAAACCATGAGAGACTCTTGAATGCTGACAAAAACTGAGAACTGATGGATGTGGGGGGAGGGGTGATGAACATGGAGGAGGGCAGTCGTGGGGATGGAGCACTGGGTGTTATGTGGAAACTAATTTGACAATAAACTATTTGTAAAAAAAAAAAAAGTATTTGGGCACATTTTCTTGTCACAGCTTTCCCAGCTGGAAAACATCTGTTTAGGACAGAGACCCATAAATTCCATCTGGTAGACTCCCTATTGAGCCATCTCATCTGGGATGTTTCTAAGGGCCCCTCTTGAAAAGTTTGAATCCTATGATGTCACCTGTGTCAAATGTCAAGGGGCGCCTGGGTGGCTCAGTTGATGAATCGTCCAACTTCAGCTCAGGTCATGATCTCATGGTCTGTGGGTTCGAGCCCCGCGTTGGGCTCTGTTCCAGCAGCCCAGAGCCTGGAGCCTGCCTCAGACCCTGTGTCTCCCTCTCTCTCTGCCCCTCTCCCACCTAACTGTCTCTCACTCTCTCTCAAAAATAAATAAATGTTAAAAAAATTCTTTAAAAGCACAAAGTGTAATGAGTAAACACACTGAGGGGAAGTGGGAAAGGAAGGACAGAGTTCTCTTACAGAGAGAAGGGTGACTAACAGGCAATCATTGACTGTTTGTTCGTACCAAGTACTAGCTATACATCTTAACGTTAACTCATTAAAATGTGCCCCTTAAAATGCACTCATGAAACAATGCTGTTGCCTATTCTGACTAACAAAAGAGTCCACTCTTGGGGCACCTGGGGGACTCTATCAGTTAAGCGTCTGACTCTTGATTTCGGCTCAGGTCATGATCTTGAGGGTCATGGGTTCGAGCCCCGAGTTGGGCTCTGCGCTGACAGCATGGAGCCTGCTTGGGATTCTCTCTCGCCCTCTCCCTCCTCCCCCCCCCCACCCCCCCGCCTCTCTCTGCGTCTCTACCCTGGTGCTTGCATGCTCCCTTGCTCTCTTTCTCTCTCTCAAAATAAATAAATAAAGTTAAAAAAGAATGAACTCCTAGCGCCTGCGGCTTTAGTTGGTTAAGCGTCCAAACTTTCTAATTTAGGTCATGATCTCGTGGTTCGTGGTTCGAGCCCCGCGTCGAGCTCTGTGCTGACTGCCAGCACGGAGCCTGGAGCCTGTTTCAGTCTGTGACTCCCTCTCTCTCTGACCCTCCCCTGCTCACGCTGTCTCTCTCTCTCTCCTAGAAATAAATTTAAAAAAATAAAAAAAAAAAGAATGAACTCCTAAGGAAAAAAATGTGGTGCTTAAATTTCAGTAGGAGAACCTTCCTTTATTCTTCCTCAGCTCACCATTTTCATATGAGAAAGCAAAGGGTGGTCGATGCACTGTGCAGGAGCCCGAGTTCAAGCCAGTCTCAGTCTGGCCACGGGGTCCCGTTGTGAATTCTCTGCACTTGATGAGTTCCTTTTCAGCGTTTGTCAGGTAACCTAATTAGTAGCTCAGCTATTCTTAGCTCCAGAACAGGGTCCAAAGTTCCCATGACAGTCACAGAGCACAGTTTTCAAGTGTGACACAAAAACGTTACTCCCTTCCAAACTCTGAAAGTGAAAGACGCACAGATGACAAGTGGAGATAGTCGATCTCCAAAGCCCCGTTTCCCTGCAAACCTCTCTCGCTGCCCTGATTCCAACGACACTCGCTATCTGCCTCACTGGTTGAATTAGTGATCCTGTTCTATCTTGCATTAGCTTCTCTGTGTTATTACCCTTCTCGAAGCCACACATCTCTTTTGGACTTCTTCCCAAATGTTGCGGGTACCGCTCCCCGACACCCCGCTCTCATGCCTTTGGGCCACGGCCAAGTGTGATGGTGAGATGGTACAATATGACCGAAAGCCCCAATGAGCAGGGAGTCAGGAGGGCTGGCTCCCATTCTCTCCGCCACCAGCAACTTTGTGGTCTGGGGCACTCTGCTCAGCTATTCGAGGGTCTCAAAATCCTCTGGGAGGCAGTGAGGGGCTGGACGTGACTCTAGCAAACCGCTAGAGGTTCTGGAACACCATATTGCACGCCTCTCAGGCGCCACGTCAAGCCTCACGTTGCTGTCTCTTCCTCCCACTGCCGCCGTGGGACCATTTCTGCATGGGTTTCAGCCAGTTTCCCTTGGCTGCGACCGACAGTGTCTTGCCTCTGCGTGTGCCACTCATCTCTCAGTTCCCCCTTTGGGGCTTTCCCGACTCCCGCTTTGGGGCACGCGACTCCTATAGCTCTCCTGGGGGCGCAGCCCAGAGGCTCAGGGGTTGACTCTCAGGGGGTCACCCAAGACCGATGGGGTCCAGGAGCCTCCTGTCCCAAAGGTAAGTCCTGAGACGCATTGGGTAAGCTCCTCAGAACACTCCCCGGGATGAGCGAGCCTTCGTTGTCCATGTGGGAGCAGCCAACTCGACGATGCCTTTGGCCTGACTTTCCCACCGTCTCTGTCACTTCCCAGTCCTGCACTGCCGCTCCCCGAGGCCGACTTCCTGCAAGGAGGCCGTCTTCGGGATCTGCTCTGGGGAGGACGCAGGCCAAGAGAAGTGCCTCTTCTGCATCGGACATTTACATCCTCTCCCGCTCTCAGCTTTGATGGTTGTGCAATTGCTTGCTGGCAGCGTTCACTTCTGCCCAGTGGTCCTTGTAATAAGAACAGGCTGGGAAGAGGCTGAGTGGCCAGGATAACTGAAAATTACTTCCAGCTCTTTGCCTGACTTCAAGAGGCCACTGGGCACGCAGTTCTGGTACAGTCCCAGGCTGGATCTGGACATCTCACATGGCGACCTACTATAAGTGGGAGGGCATGATAACAGTAATTTAAACAGAAATAGGCTAATGAGAAAGACCCAGAAACCACTCTTCCTTCTTTCCACTCCCTGATGTTAGGGAAAACATTCAGGGAAGGACGTTTTCACCTGAATGTCTGCTCAAATCAGGAGAAGTTTTAAAGGGCAGGAGAAAATTGTCTGAAAAACACGTTTTTGCACGTTGCTAAAAACGAGAGAAGTGTGTCAACTCTCCCTGTAGCACAGAGCCAAGGGGCATCAACAGTTGTTGGCGGTGGGTA
>JAESUZ010004756.1:0-125540 GCA_017311185.1 Proteles cristata cristata
GTGAAACAACAGTGGTGAGAGTGGACATCCCTGTCGTGTTCCTGATCTCAGGGGGAAAGCTCTCAGTTTTCCCCGTTGAGGATGATGTTAGCTGAAGGCTTCTCATAGGCGGCTTTTATGATGTTTAAGTAGGTTCCTTCTATCCCGACTTTCTCGAGAGTCTTTATTAAGAAGGGATGCTGTATTTTGTCAAATGCTTATTCTGCATTGATTGACAGGATCATATGATTATTATGTTTTTTTTTTATTGATGTGTTGAATCACATTGATTAATTTGTGAATGTTGGACCAGCCCTGTAACTCAGGAATGAATCCCACTTGATCTTGGTGGATGATTCTTTTTATATGCTGCTGAATTCGATTTGCAAGGATCTTGTTGAGGATTTTTGCATCTGTATTCATCAAGGATATTGGCCTGTAGTTCTCTTTTTTTGCTGAATCTCTGTCTGGCTTGGGAATCAGAGTGATGCTGGCTTCATAAAATGAGTCTGGGAGTTTTCCTTCGATTTCTATTTTTTGGAATAGCTTGAGAAGAATTGGGATTAATTCTGTTTTAAATGTCTAGTAGAAGTCCCCAGGGAAGCCATCAGGTCCAGGGCTCTTATTTGTTGGGAGATTTTTGATCACTGATTCGATTTCTTAACTCGTTATGGGTCTGTTCAGGTTTTCTATTTCTTCCCGTGTGAATTTTGGTTGTGAGTGTGTGTTTAGGAATTTGTCCATTTCTTCTAAGGTGTCCAATTTGTGGCATATAATTTTTCATAGTATTCCCTGATAATTACTTGTATTTCTGAGGGGTTGGTTGTAATAAGTCCATTTTCATTCATAATTTTGTCTATTTGTGTGCTCTCTCTTTTCTCTTGGATAAGTCTGGCTAGAGGCTTGTCAGTTTTGTTTATTTTTTCAAAAAACCAACTCTTGGTTTCATGGATCCATTCAATTGTTTCTTTGGTCTCTATGTTGTTTATTTCTGCTCTGATTTTTACTATTTCTCTTCTTCTACTGGGTTTAGAGCGTTCTTGTTGCTCTGCCTCTAGTTCCTTTAGGCGAGCTGTTAGATTTTGGACTTGTGCTTTTTCTAATCTCTTGAAATAGGCCTGGAGAGCAATGTACTTTCCTCTCAGGACTGCCTTTGCCACATCCCATAGATTTTGAATTGTTGTGTTTTCATTTTCATTTGTTTCCATATATTTTTTAATTTCATCTCTGATTGCCTGATTGGCCCATTCATTCTTTAGAAGGGTGTTCTTTAACCTCCATGTTTTTGGAAGTTTTCCAGACTTCTTCCTGTAATTGATTTCAAGTTTCAAAGCATTGTGATCTGACAGTGTGCATGGTATGATCTCTATTCTTTTATATTTATTGAGGGCTGCTTTATGTCCCAGTATGGGATCTATCTTGGAGAATGTGCCATGTGCACTTGAGAAGAAAGTGAATTCCCTGGCCTCAGGATGTAAAGTTCTAAATATATCCGTCAGATCCATCTGGTCCAATGTGTCCTTCAAGTCCATTATTTCTTTAGTGATTTTCTGTCTGGTTGTCCTATGCATTGCTGTAAGCGGAGTATTAAAGTCCCCTGCTGTTAGCACATTCTTACCTATAAGCTTGTTTCTGTTTGTGATTGTTTATGATATTTAGGTGCTCCCATATTCAGACGCACCACATCATTTTTATTCGTTCATCAGTTGATGGATATTTGGCTCTTTTCATAATTTGGCTATTGTTGATAGCACTCTGAGGCACTGTGCCCCTAGGAATTAGCAGTCCTGTATCCTTTACATAATTTCCTAGTAGTGCTGGGTTGAACGGTAATTCTACATTTAATATTTACTATTTATTTCTATTATTTATTTTTAATATTTTGAGGAACCTCTATACTGTTTTCCAGAACAGTTGCACCAGTTTGCATTCCCACCAATAGTGTAAGAGAGCTCCCCTTCTCCACCTCCTTGCCAACATTTGTTGTTTCATGTGTTCTTATTTTTAACCATTCTGAACAAATGCGAGGTGATATATTTCATTGTAGTTTTGATTTATATTTCCCTAATGAGGGGTGATATTGAGCATGAGCATCTCTTCATGTGTCTGTTAGTCATCTGGATGTCTTCTTTAGAAAAGTGACTCTTCATGTCTTCTGGCCATTTCTTCACTGGATTATTTGTTTTTTTGGGTGTTGAGTTTGATAAGTTCTTTATAGATTTTGAATACTAACCATGTATACAATATGTCATTTGCAAATATCTTTCCCATTCTGTTGGTTGCATTTTAGTTTTGTTGATTGTTTCCTTTTCTGTGCAGCTTTTTATCTTTATGAGGTCCCAATAGTTCCTTTTTGCTTTTATTCCCATTGCCTTTGGAGACATGTTGAGTAAGAAGTTGCTGTGGCTGAGGACAAAGAGGTTTTTGCCTGCTTTCTCCTATAAAATTTTGATGGTTTCCTGCCTCACATTTAGGTCTTTCATCCATTTTGAGTTTATTTTTGTGTGTAGTGTAAGAAAGTAGTCCAGCTTCATTCTTCTGCATGCTGCTATTTTCAGCGTAGAGTATCATGTCATCTGCGAAAAGTGAAAGTTTGACTTCTTCTTTGCCAATTTAAATGCCTTTTATTTCACTTTGTTTGATTGCTGAGGCTAAGACTTCCAACACTGTTTTTTTAATCTTTTTTTTTTTTTTAATTTCTGAGAGAGAGAGATTGATAGAGAGAGAGAGAGAAGGGCAGGGTCAGAGAGAGAGGGAGACACAGAATCTGAAACAGGCTCCAGGCTCTGAGCTGGCTGTCAGCACAGAGCCCGACGCGGGACTCGAACCCACGAACTGTGAGATCATGACCTGAGCTGAAGTCGGACGCTTAACCGACTGAGCCACCCAAGCGACCCAACAACACTATGTTAAACAACAGTGGTGAGAGTGGACATCCCTGTTGTGTACCTCATCTCAGGGGGAAAGCTCTCGGTTTTTCCCCATTGAGGTTGATTAGCTGTGAGTTTTCATATATGGCTTTTATGATGTTTAGGTATGTTCCTTCTATACTGACTTTCTTGACGTTTTTTTTTTTTTTATCAAGAAAGGATGCTGTATTTTGTCAAATGCTTTTTTTTGGCATCTATTGACAGGATGGCTCTTATCCTTTCTTCTACTAATGTGATACATCACACTGATTGATTTGAGATATTGAACAAGACTTGCAGCCCAGGTGCACATGAATCCCACTTTACCATGGTGAGTAATTCTTTTAATATACTGTTGAATTCGATTTGCTAGTATCTTGTTGAGAATTTTTGCATCCATGTTTATCAGGTATATTGGCCTATATTCTCCTTCTTAGTGGGGTCTTTGTCTGCTTTGGGAATCAAGGTAATGCTGGCTTCAAAGAATGAGTCTGGAAGCTTTCTTTCCACTTCTATTTTTTGGAATAACTTGAGAAGAATAGGTATTAACTCTACTTTACATGTCTGGTAGAATTCCCCTGGGAAGCCATCTGGTCCTGAACTCTTAATTGTCAGGAGATTTTTGATATCGGATTCATTCTTTGCTGGTAATGGGTTTATTCAAATTTTCCATTTCTTCCCATTTGAATTTTCATAGTGTGGGTGTCTAGGAATTTGTCCATTTCTTCCAGATTGTCCAGTTTTTTGGAATATAATTTTTCATAGTATTCTCTAAAATTTGTTTGTATTTTTGTGGTGTTGGTTGTGATTTCTCCTCTTATAATTTTGTCTATTTGGGTTCTCTCTCTTTTCTTTTTGAGAAATCTGGCTAGGGGGTTATCAATTTTCTTTCAAATTTTTTCTTTCAAAACACCAGTTCTTAGATTCTTTGATCTGTTCTACTGTTTTTCTAGATTCTATATTGGTTATTTCTGCTCTAATCTTTATTATTTCTGCTCTGCTAGCTTTAGGATTTCATTGCTGCTCTGTTTCTAGTTAGGTGTGAAGTTAGATTCTGTATCCAAATACAGATTTTTTTGCTTCTTGATATAGACCTGGATTGTAATGTATTTTCCTCATAGGACTACCTCTGCTGCATCCCAAAGGTTTGGGATGTCATGTTTTCATCTTAATTTGCTTCCATATATATTTTTAATTTCTTCTTTAATTTCCTGGTTGACCGATTCATTCCTTAGTAGAATGTTCTTTAACTTCCAAGAATTTGGAGGCTTTCCAAATATTTTCTTGTGGTTGCTTTCAAATTTCATAGTATTGTGATCTGAAAATACGCATGGTATGATCTCAATCCTTTTATATTTTGTGACCCAGTATGTGATCTATTTTGGAGAATGCTCTGTGTGCACTCAAGAAGAATGTGTATTCTGCTACTTTGGACGAAGAGTTCTGAATATATCTGTCAAGTCCTTGTGGACCAGCATATCATTCAAGGCCATTGTTTCTTTATTGACGTTCTGCCGTTTTATCTGTCAATTGCTGTAAGTGGAGTACTAAAGTCACCTACAATTACAGTATTATTATCAATAAGTTTGCTTATGTTTGTGATTACTTAATTTATATATTTGCATTTCCAAGTAGGGAGTATAAACATCTACAATTATTAGCTTCTCCTGATGGATAGACCCCTTTATTAGGATATAATGCCCTTCTTCATCTCTTGTTACAGTCTTTCGTTTAACATCTAGGTTTTCTGATATAATTATGGCCATCCCAACTTTCTTTTGACATCCATTAGCATGATAGATGTTTTTCCATCCCCTCACCTTCAATCTGCAGGTGTCCTCAAGTCTATAATGAATCTTTTGTAGACTGGCTGTGGGAATTTCTCAAAATAAGACAATCATGAATTTTGCTGCATTGATTTATGTTTCCTTTCACAAGCCATTTTTCTTAAACATGCAATGCTGTTTGATGGCATTTTATGCACAGTAGAGCTTAATTTTTTCCCCTACTAAACATGGAGTTTATTGGTATTGTTTGGGCATAACTTAGTCCTACCTTTCCCAAACCAGGCATGTTAACAACCCTTTAAAAATCATGCTACATTACTTTGGACGAAGGTACATCTAGCATAATATGCTTAAAGTAATGTCAGATGATTGTAATCTTTCAAAACATTTTTCACTGGCTCTGGTTTCTAACACAGTGAACATCAGTCTAATGTCAATGTGAATGCACAGCAACCAGTACTAGCTCTCTAAAGTGATTCCTTCACAGATAGCAAATGACATAGTCCACGATCTGAGAACAACAGGCAAAAGTGAGGCTGTGTGTGCTGCCAATATGTTATGGATTATCTCCCTTTTGTAAGCAGTGTCCACTCTTTCATTAACAATTGCAAATGACCCAACTGAAGAGAACACTCAAGAGCACAAGCAAAGAGAACTGGAAAGCTATGAAAATGCAATGCCTTGCTGAGCTATGAATGGCATCCTAGGTTGGATGTATTGATCACAATGACCATGATGTTGTACAGAGGCTGACAGGGATACCAGTATGGGAGAACATTGAAGTAGATGAGAAATATTGTGATTGTATCATAGAAACCTCCCCAAACATGCTTTGGGTTTTGCTGGGGTTATTTTTTGTGAAACTGGATCTGAATCTGTCTCATAGTGAGCTAAGGAAATAGATATAACAGGGAGTTTTCCTGTTTCTTGATTTCTTCTATATCTGGGTTTAAAGTTGGATAGAAGACAGCTTTTAAGTGACCACAGTAAGCTTCCTAATGGTGGCAGTTTTCAGAAAGAAAGAATGAAAGAATAAGCTGGTCTGAAACAGTGCATACTAACATGGTCAGGAGAAATTAGAACACATGTGAGCCTTTTTCACCCACGGAATGAATGTATTCCTTCTATTTTTCTGTGTTTCATAAACCTTCCTGTGGCTTTGGCTCACCACTTTTACATCAGACCATATTGTAGGAGTTCCAGAGGCAAACTAATTGCACATTCACAGTTTATTACCATATGCAAGTACTGTGCCAATACATTTACATGGTAAGTAGGAGGCTGAGAATATCCCAACAGCCCATGCAGCCATTGGCTGCCAGGTAAGACAGTCTCTCAAGGAACTCAGCAGCAGTCATGATCAGTAAGGGCCACTCACTTCTTCAAGACTCATTGATTGGATCCAGTATGTGGAGGCACCAAAGAAGTCAATCTGCCCTTCTAGTTGAACACTCTACTAGTTAATACAGTTCTTCATGATTTTTCAACTTTTGTCACCCTGTCAGATACTATCTGTAACAGTAATGGTGACTTCTTTTGCAGACATACACTTAACATCTTTTTTTTTTAATTTTTTTTAATGTTTTATTTATTTCTAGGAAAGAGAGAGAGACAGCGTGAGCAGGGAGGGTCAGAGAGAGAGGGAGTCACAGACTGAAACAGGCTCCAGGCTCTGAGCTGGCAGTCAGCACAGAGCCCGACACGGGGCTCAAACCCACGAACCGCGAGATCATGACCTAAGCAAAAGTCGGACGCTCAACCGACTAAGCCACCCAGGCGCCCCAGCATCTCTTTTAGCCTCCATAATCTGAAGGCCATTCTGTTTCTCGGTCAGAGGCCTGAGATGAGGCTCTGGGGACTCAGGGACTGGATTCCACAGCTCATATTTTTCTCTGGGCTGTAGATCAGGGCACACCACTGAAGGACAGTCCATCTTCCAGCACACCTGCATGCAGGCCACTGACCTCAAGGCCACTGTCAGTGGCGGAGGCACAAAATGGCACATCCAAGTTGGTGTAGGTAAGCCAGGTTGACTCAATTTCCCTGATCTAGCTCTTGTAGTAACAGGGCTTGATGGTTTGGGCCCAACTCCTACCAGAGCTTATACTTCGATGCTGCTAATGAGCCCTACGGTTAGTAGGCTCAATTCTCCTGAGGTGCTCAGCCCCTGTAGTGCGGGCGAGGCCCCCAATCCGGTAGCAGTGGCTATGACATCAGGTCCCTGTGCCCACCTGTGCAGCAGCCAGGCACCCAGCTCTTGCTATACCTGCTGCCCCCAACCCGCCGCCCTCCGACAGTAGAACTTCCTTCAAAATTGCACCCAATCCTCTCAAACCTTGTCACTGCTTTATCAACTAAGTTTATGTAATTTCAAAATTCTTTGTTGTCATTTCAAAATCTTTACAGCACCTTCACTAGGAGTAAATTTTTTCTCAAGAAACCACTTTTTTGGTCCATCTATAAGAAGCAACTTCTCGTCTGTGGAATTTTTTAAAATTTTTTAAATGTTTTTATTTATTTCTGAGAGAGAGAGACAGCATGAGCAGGGGAGGATCAGAGAGAGAGGGAGATACAGAATCTGAAGCAGGCTCCAGTCTGTGAGCTAGCTGTCAGCATAGAGTCCGACGCGGGGCCGGAACCCATGAACCGTGAGATCGTGACCTGAGCTGAAG
This sequence comes from Proteles cristata cristata, assembly GCA_017311185.1. Taxonomy (NCBI): domain Eukaryota; kingdom Metazoa; phylum Chordata; class Mammalia; order Carnivora; family Hyaenidae; genus Proteles; species Proteles cristata. Next base: position 7,348 of record JAESUZ010004756.1, read on the forward strand.
TCAGACGCTTAACCAACTAAGCCACCCAGGCGCCCCAAAGTTTTTCTTTAAAAAAAAAAAAAAGTTTTATTTTATTATTTTAATTTTTTTTTTTTTTTGTGAGAGACAGAGACAGGGTATGAGCAGAGAAAGGGCAGAAAGAGAGGGATACACAGAATCTGAAACAGGCTCCAGGCTCTGAGCTGTCAGCACAGAGCCTGATGCAGCGCTTGAACCTGTGAACCAAAAGATCATGACATGAGCCAAAATCGGATGCTTATCCGACTGAGCCACCCAGTTGCCCCTAATCTGTGGAAGTTTTATAGTGAGACTACAGCAATTCAGTCATTTCTAATTATAGTTCTCTTACTACTTCCACCACATCTGCAGTTACTTCGTCTATTGGTCTTGAATCCTTCAATGTCATCCATGAGGATTGGAAGCAACTTCTTCAAAACTCCCGTTAATGTTGATATTTTGGGGAGAAGGTAAGATAGCAGAAAAGTAGGGGGCTCCATGCATTTCGTTTGCATGCATCTCTCAAACAGAGAAGGCCTGAAGTCATAGGACACTGAGCCACAGGAGTTTGAGAAGAGAAAGACAGAACACACTGGGAAGGCAACCTCATAAGTGCATGAGTGCCAACTGGGGAAGATAAAAAACAAGCCCGGAGTGGAGACATGAAGGGAGGGGAGGGAGCCCGGCTCGCGGGCAGCGAGGTGAGTTGAGGGGAAACTAAAGAGCAACTGAAACTGCTCATAGAACTGTCCCTGAGGAAGAGAAAAAACTCGGCTTGGAAAGAGAGTGTTTTTAGTTCTAGCTGGGGTGCTGACTTTGAACTAGGCGCACCCGGTCCCACAGGGGGCCAGGAAAAACTGCTCTGCTGTGCTCCCAGCACCTTCCCCGGTGGCGAGGATGCTGCGGGCCTGAGGCTGCTTTCGCCAGGCTTGACCTCCCAACAGCATGGAGGCTGCGGCCCAAGGCTGCTTTCTCCAGGCTTAACCTCTGGCAGCGCTGAGGCAGTGGATCCCAGGCTGTGGTGCCTCTTGACCCCAGCGGATCTGAGGTAGCATCACTTCCCCCCCCCCATTTGACCCCCAACAGCAGGGAAACAGCAACCTGGGGACTGTGTTTCAGGTGGCACACGGACTGGGACCTGAAAACCAGGTGGGGCATGGAGCATAGAATACAGTCCACCTTGGCTATGCCTACAGCACAGGGAGATCCGACCCAAAGGAGTGATTTGCAATGCTTGGTTCAAGAAGGGACTGGGGCGCGGCCATTTTTCTCACCACAACCACCAACATGGGGCCTCAGGGAGCTCCTGGTGGGACACAGTGAAGACTAAGACCTGGCTACACCAAATCACGCTCATCCCTGCTAGAGAGCTGCCTTTTTTCTTTTTTTACTGGAGCCCAGGGAAAGACCAATGTGGATGCACTGCCATGATTAATTTTAGATAATTCTTTCTATTCAATTATATTCTCCCTTTTTTCATTCGTAACCCTCTGCTCTGCTGGTTGGGGCACAATGGTACCTGGTTTGCTTAACCAGTCACATTTAATCCATTCTCTAGATGTACATTCTACACCTCCACTGCTACCTCTCTCTCTCTCTCTCTCTCTGGAATAATCAGACTATATAGTTTCTCTGAGTAACATCTCTCTTTCTTTCTCCTCACCTCTAAACATATTCTACGATTTCTCCCTCTGAATGAAGCCTCTTAGTCTCTCTGCCTGGTCATTTCATTTCCAATTTTTATTCCTCCCCACCCTGTCATTTCTCTCCTTGTATATGCTCTTCCATCAGCACTGCATACACCTGGCTCTTTATTTGTTGCTGGGAATTCTGGTTTTATGCTTTTAGACTGTCCTTTATCTTTTGGGTTTTTTCTTTTTTCTATTCTTTTCTTCTTCTTTTATTTTTTATTAATTTTGATTTTTATTATTTGACTTCCCTCCTTCCTCTTTTTTCCCCTCTTTGTTTTCTTTTGGTTTTTTATTTGTCCCTTCCTTTTTTTCTTTTTCTTTTTCCCTTTCAGCTTGCATGTTTGTTGGATTTCTCTGTGCGTTTGTGTACCTTTGTTCCCTCTGTGGTTGTCTGTCTGTTTTCTTTTCCGGGGCTACCTCAAGAAACAAGCCAAAGTACACATGATAGAGAGTCCCAAATACCACTATGAGTAGGGAAATGAAATAACCAAAATCTCAACAAGAGAAACCAAGAGTATCCATTCAAAGAACATTTCCTGAATGGAAAGGCCCTGGGCAGTCAAAGAGCCCTCTTTAATACTGCAGCACCCGCAGGTGCAGAGTGCATAACAAGCTATTAAAATTAATAAAAGATAGAAAGCTAACCAAAATGATGAAATGGAAGAACTCTCCTACAAAAAAAAAATTTCAGGAAAAAATGACAGCTAAAGAAATGCTCAGAACAGATATAAGCAACATAACTGAACAAGAATTTAGAACAACAGTCATAAAATTAATCGCTGGGATTTAAAATTGCATTGAAGATATCAGAGAAACTATTGCTACAAAGACTATGGAGTTTAAAAATAGTTGTAATGAATTTAAAAATGCTATAAATGAGATACATAATAAAATGGAGGCGTCCAATGCATGGATTGAAGACGCAGAGAGGAGAATAAGTGATTTAGAAGACACGATTATAGAAAAAGAGGAAGCTGAGAAAAAGAGAGATAAACTGATCCAGGAACAGGAAAGGAGAGTTTCAGAGCTATGTGATGCAATCAAATGGAACAATATCCGTATCATATAAATTCCAGAAGAGGAAGAGAGAGAGAAAGGTGCTGAAGGAGTCCTGCAACAAATTATAGCAGAGAACCTCACCAATCTGTGGACGGAAAGACATGGAAATCCAAGAGGCACAGAGAACTCCCCGCAGACGTAACTTGAATCAATCTTCTGCATGACATATCATAGTGAAAATGGCAAAATATAAGGACAAAGAGAGAATTCTGAAAGCAGCTAGGGATAAAAGGGCCCTAATATACAAAGGAAAACCTATGAGAGTGGTGACAGATCTATCTACTGAAACTTGGCAGGCCAGAAAGGAATGGCAGGGAATCTTCAATGTGATGAACGGAAAAAAATATGCCACCAAGACTCCTCTATCCAGCAAGCCTGTCATTCAGAGAGGAAGGAGAGATAAAAGCCTTTCCAAATAAACAAAAATGGTTTGTAACCACTAAACAAATCCTACAAGAAATCCCGAGGGGGACTCTCAGGTGGAAGTGTTGCAAGGAATGCAAGATACCAGAGACACCACAATAAGCATGAATCTCACAAAGGACACAATGACACTAAACCCATATTTTTCAACAATAACACTGAATGTAAATGGACTAAATGCTCCAATCAAAAGACACAGGGTACCAGAATGGATAAAAAACCAAAATCCATCTCTTTGCTGTCTACAAGAACTTATTTTTTTGCCTGGAGGACACCTTCAGATTGAAAGTAATGGGATGGAGAAATATCTATCATGCCACTGGAAGTCAAAAGAAAGCTGAAGTAGCTATACTTATATTAGACAAACTGGACTTTAAATTAAAGACAGTAACAAGGGATAAAGAATGACACTGTATAATAATTACAGAGTCTATCCATCAGGAAGAACTAATAATCATAAATGTCTATACAACAAATATGGGAGCACCTAAATATATAAAACAATTTATCAGAAACAGAAGCAATCTTATGGATAAGAATGTGTTAATAGCAGGGGACTCTAATACTCAGCTCACAGCAATGGATAGATCAACTAGACAGAAAATCATTAAAGAAGCAATGGACTTGAATGACACATTGAACCAGATGGATCTGACAGATATATTTAGAACTCTAGAACCTGCGGCCATGGAATTAACTTTCTTCTCAAGTGCGCATGGCACAGTCACCTAGAAAGATCACATACTGAGACATAAAGCAGACCTCAATAAATATAAAAGAATTGATATCATATCGTGCACACTTTCATTTCACAAAGCTATGAAACTTGAAATAAATCACAGGAAGAAGTCTGGAAAACCTCTGAAAACATGGAGGTTAAAGAACATCCTATGAAAGAACGAATGGGCCAATCAGGCAATTAGAGAAGAAATTAAAAAATATATGGAAAGAAATGAAAATGAAAATACAACGATTCAAACTGTATAGAATGTGGCAAAGGCAGTCCTAAGAGGAAAGTACATTGCAGTCCAGTCCCATTTAAAGAAATTAGAAAAAGCACAAGTACAAAATCTAACAGCACACCTAAAGGAACTAGAGGGAGAGTAACAAGAGCACCCCAAACCCAGCAGAAGAAGAGAAATAACAAAAATCGGGGCAGAAATAAACAATATAGAAAACAAACAAACAAACAAACAATTGAATAGATCAATGTAACCAAGAGTTGGTTTTTTAAAAAAAATAAACAAATTTGACAAACCTGTAGTCAGGCTTCTCAAAAGAAAAGAGAGAGCACTCAAATAGACAAAGTCATGTATGAAAATGGACTTATTACAACCAATCCTTCAGAAATACAAGCAATTATCAGGGAATACTATGAAAAATTATATGCCAAAAAACTGGCCAACTTAGAAGAAATGGACAAATTCCTAAACACACACTCACTACCAAAATTCACACGGGAAGACATAGAAAATCTGAACAGTCCCATAACAAGTGAGGAAATCTAATCAGTTTTCAAAAACCTCCCAACAAATAAGAGCCCTGGACCTGATGGCTTCCCAGGGGAATTCTACCAGACATTTAAAACAGAAGTAATACCCAATCTTCTCAAGCTATTCCAAAAAACAGAAATCGAAGGAAACCTTCCAGACTTATTTTATGAAGCCAGCAACACTTTGATTCCCAAGCCAGACAGAGATCCAGCAAAAAAGAACTACAGGCCAATATACCTGATAAATACAGATGCAAAAATCCTCAACAAGATATTTGCAAATCGAATCCAACAGCACATAAAAAGAATTATCCACCATGATCAAGTGGGGTTTATTCCTGGGTGACAGGGCTGGTTCAATATTCGCAAATCAATCAATGTGATACATCTCATGAACAAAAGAAAAGACAAAAACCATATGATCCTGTCAATAGATGCAGAAAAAGCATTTGACAAGATACAGCATCTCTTCTTAAAAAAAGACCCTCAAGAAAGTCCAGATAAAAGGAACTTACTTAAATATCATAAAACCATCTATGAGAAGCCCTCAGCTAACATCATCTTCAATAGTGAAAAACTGAGAGCTTTCCCCCTGAGATCAGGAACACGACAGGGATATCCACTCTCACCACTGTTGTTTCATATAGTGCTGGAAGTTCTGGCATCAGCCATCAGAAAACAAAAGGAAATCAAAGGCATCAGAATTGGTAAAGAACAAGTCAAACACTCACTTTTCACAGACGACATGATACTCTACATAGAAAACCCGACAGACTCCACCAGAAGCCTACAAGAACTGATCCATGAATTCAGCCAAGTTGCAGGGTACAAAATCAACGTACAGAATTTGGTTGGATTTTCATACACCAATAATAAAGCAACAGAAAGATAAATCGAGAAACTGATCCCATTCACAATTGCACAAAAAAAGCATAAAATACCTAGGATTAAACCAAACCAAAGATACAGGAGATCTGTATGATGAAAACTATAGAAAACTTATGAAGGAAATTGAAGAAACAAAGAAATGGAAAAACATTCCATGCTCATGGGTCAGAAGAAGAAATATAGTTAAAACGTCATTACTACACAAAGCAATCTACACACTCAATGAAATCCCAATCAAAATGGTAGCAGCATTCATCTCAAAACTAGAACAAACTTTCCTAAAATTTGTATGGAACCACAAAAGACCCTGAATAGCCAAAGTAATATTGAAGAAGAAAACCAAAACGGGAGGCATCACAATCCCAGACTTTAGCCTCTACTACAAAGCTGTCATCATCAAGAAAGTATGGTGTTGGCACAAAAAGAGAGACATACACCAATAGAATAGAACCGATGGAATGGGAAAAGATAGTTACAAATGACATATCAGATAAAGGGCTAGTATCCAAAATCTATAAGGAACTCACCAAACTCCACACCTGAAAAACAAACAATCCAGTGAAGAAATGGGCAGAAGATATGAACAGACGCTTCTCCAAAGAGGACATCCAGATGGCCAACAGACACATGAAACAATGCTCAGCATCCCACATCATCAGGGAAATACAAATCAAAACCACACTGAGATACCACCTCAAGCCGGTCAGAGTGGCTCAAATGAACAAATCAGGACACTCTAGATGCTGGTGAGGATGTGGAGAAAAGGGCACCGTCCTACACTGTTGGTGGGAATGTAAACTGGTACACCCCCTCTGGAAAACAGTGCAGAGGTTCCTCAAAAAATTAACACTAGAACTCCCCTATGACCCAGCAATAGGACTGCTAGGAATTTACCCAAGGGATACAGGAGTGCTGATGCATAGGGGCACATGGACCCCATGTTCATAGCAGCACTCTCAACAATAGCCAAATCTTGGAATGAGCCTAAGTGTCCATCAACTGATGAATGGATCAAGAAGATGTGGTTTATCTATACCATGGAATACTACATGGCAATGAGAAAGAATGAAATCTGGCCATGTGTAGAAACATGGATGGACCTTGAGGGTGTTATGCTGAGCTAAATAAGTCAGGCAGAGAAGGAGAGATACCATATGTTTGCACATATCGTTGGATTAGGAGGAAGCTAACGGAAGACCATGAGGGAGAAGAAGAGGAAAAATAGTGGGGGAGAGGGAGGGAGGCAAACCATGAGAGACTCTTAAATGCTGAGAACAAATTGAACGCTGATGTGGGTGTGGGATAGGGGCAGGGGGGGTGATGGGCATGGTGGAGGGCATATGTTGGGAGGAGCACTGGGTGTTATATGGAAACCTACTTGACAATAAACTATTTATGAAAAAAAAGTTGATATTTTGGCCGCTTCACATGACCACAAGTTTCTTAATGGTACTAGAATGGTGTATTCTTTCCAGAAGGTTTTCTATTTATTTTTCCTGGATCCATCAGAGAAATCACTCTATATGGCTGCTACAGCATTACATGTGCATATGTTAATGAATAAGACCTGAAAGGTAATATTACATCTTGATGCATGGGCTGCAGAATGGGTGTTATGTTAGCAGGCATGAAAACATCATGAATCTTCTGGTACACCTCTAACATACAGAGCTTTTGTGTGACCACTGGACATTGTCAATGAGCAGTAATATTTTGAAAGTACTCTGTTTTTCTCAGCAGTAAGTCATAAGAGTTGGCTTAAAATACTCAGTAAAACATATTATAAACAGATGTGCTGTCATCCAGGCTTTGTTGTTCCATTTATAGAGCATAGGCAGAGTAGATTTAGTGTAATACTTAAAATTGCCTTAGAATTTTTTGAATAGTAAATGAGCACTGGCCTCAACCTAAAGCATCAGCTACATTAGCCCCTAACAAGAGTGAGCCTCTCTTTTGAAGCCCAGCAATGATTGCTCCTCATCTAGCTATGCCAGATGGCATCTCCTTCCAATATAACGCTGTTTTATCTACACTTAAAACCTGTTGTTTAATGTAACCACCTTCATTAGTTATCTTACCTAGATCTGGATGACCTGATGCAACTTCTACATCAGCACTTGCTGCTTCACCTTCCACTTTTATGTTATAGTGATAGCTTCTTTCTTTAAACCTCATGAACCAACTTCTGCTAGTTTAAAACTTTTCTTTTGCAGTTTCCTCACTTCTCTCAGCCTTCATAGAATTGAACAGAGAGTTAGGGCCCTGCTCTGGATTAGACTTTGGCTTAAGGGAATGTTGTAGCTGTTTTGATCTTCTATCCAAATGAATGAAACTATCTCCATATCAGTAAGAAAAGCTGTTTTGCTTTCTTATCATTCATATATTCACTGGAGTGCATTTTCTATTTCTTTTGTTTTGTTTTGTTTTGTTTTGTTTTCACTTACAACATGGCTGCTTGGAAAAAAAGGCCTAGCTTTCAGCCTATTTTAGCTTTCAACATGCCTTCCTCACTAAGCTTAATCATTTCTAGCTTTTGATTTTTAAATGAGAAATTCGCAACTCTTTCTTTCACCTAAACACTTGCAAGTTATTTTAGGGTTATTTAATTAGACTAGTTTCAGTATTGTTGTGTCTCAGAGAAGAATGATGAGAGGAATAGATATGGGGTAATGGCCATCTGATAAAGCAGTCAGAACACAACATTTATCAATTAAGTTTGTCACCTTATATGAGCACTGTTCATGGTGCCTCAAAACAAATACAAAAGTAACATAAAAGATTACTGATAATAGATCACTGTAACAAATATAACAATAATTAAATAGTTTAAAATATTGCAAAAAATACCAAAATGTGACACTGAGACATGAAGTGAGCAAACAAATGCTGTTGGGGAAAAAACAATGCCAATAGAGTTGCTCAACGTAGGGCTGCCACAAGCCTTCAATTTATAAACAACAAAACACAGTATTTGTGAGATTCAATTAAAGTGAAGCACAATAAAATGAGGTATGTCTATATTGGCAGTTAAGAACTTACCACTGGCATTTTGTTAATTGTTTCTGATTCTTTATATTCCACTTCTCCTCTTTGCTATTTTTCTTTGTGATTTTTTGTAGTGTGTACTATGTTTCCTTTCTCCTTATATTTTGTATATTTACTACAGATTTTATATTTGTGAGTATCATAATGTTTACATAAAACTTTGTTTAGTTATAGTCATTAATTTAATCTAATAACAAAGCAACTTTGTATACAAAACCTCTGTACTTGACTACAGTTTAACTTCTTCTCCCTCTACATTTTATGTTATTGGTGTCATAGTTTATATCTTCTTAAATTTTATATCTACTAAAAAATTACTAAAGCTATATTCATTTTTAATACTTTTGTATTACTAGAGTTAAAAGTTATTTACACGTTAAGCAAAATGTCAGAGAAAGACAAGTACCATATGATTTCACTCATGTGGAATTTAAGAAACAACAAGCAATGAGAAAAAAATTAGAGACACAGAGAGAGACAAATGAAGAACCATACTCTTAAATATAGAGAATAAACTGAGGTTTACCAGAAGGGGATCGGTGATGCGTTATATAGGTGATGGGGATTAAGGAGTGCACTTGTCACGATGAGCATGGAGTGATGTATGGAAGTATGGAATTACTATTCTGCACATAAGAAACTAATACAGGGGCGCCTGGGTAGCTCAGTCAGTTAAGTATCCGACTTTGGCTCAGGTCATGATCTCACAGTTCGTGGGTTCGAGCCCCGCGTTGCGCTCTGTGCTGACAGCTAGCTCAGAGCCTGAAGCCTGCTTCGGATTCTGTATCTACCTCTCTCTCTGACCCTCCCCTGCTCACGCTGTCGCTGTCTCTCTCTCTCTCTCTCTCTCAGAAAAAAAAAACATTAAAAAATTTTTAAAAGACACTAACACAATGCTGTATATTAACTCGAAATAAAATAAAAACTTTAAAAAAGTGATTTGCACATCAGTATTACAGTATTAGAGTATTCTTGATTTGACTATATCTTTACTAATGAGTTTTATACTTTTATGTTTTCTTGTTAGTGTCCATTTGTCTCAACTTGGAAAATCTTTTTTTAAGCACTTCTTGTAAACTGGGTCTAGGGGTGATGAACTCCCTTAGCTTTTTTTTTTCTGTTAAAGTTTTCTCTCTCCTTCATTTCTGAAGGATTGTTTTGTCTGGTATATTATTCTTGGTTGGCACGTTTTTAAAACTTCTTTTCAGTACTTTGAATATATCATCCCACTCTCTCCTGGGCTGCAAAGTTTGTGCTGAACAATTTTCTCATAGTATTATGGAAGTTTCTTTTGTATTTACTTATTTTTATTTGTATTTTTTGAGAGAGAGTGTGTGTGTGTGAGCAAGCAGGGAAGGAGTAGAGGGAGTGGGAAATAGAATCTCAAGTAAGCTCAACACTCATTGCAGAGCCCAACATGGTGCTCAATCTCCTGACTGTAAAATCATGACCTGAGCTAAAATCAAGAATCAGGCGGTTAACTGACTAAGCCACCCAGGAGGCCAGGGGAGTTTCTTTGTATGTGCTCACTTTTCTCTTGCAATGTTCAAAGTTCTCTGTCTTGTTGAAAATTTTATTATAATCTGTCTTGGTGAAAATATATGTGTAATCTATTTGGGTTTCTTTGGGCTTTGATGATCTGGATGTTCATGTCCCTCCCCTATGTAGGAAGTTTTCTCTCATTATTTCTTTAAATAAGCTTTCTTTCTCCTTCTCTTTCTTTGCTCCTTCCAGGACTCCCACAATACATATACTAATTTGTTAGACAATGTTCTATAAGTCTCAAGTTTTTTTTTTCACTCTTTTTCGATTATTTTTCTTTTTTTTTCCATGACTAGGTAATTTCAAGTGACCCATCTTTGAGCTCAATGATTCTTTCTTCTTTTTAGTGATGAAGCACTCTATTGAATTTTTCAGTGCACTCATTCTTCAGCTCCATGCCTTGTTTTTATTTTTTTCCCTGTGGTTTCTATCACTTTCTTGAACTTCTTGCATATTCTTCTCTTGATTTTATTTAGTGGTCTATTTGCATTGTCCTTTAGTTCACTAGGCATTCTACAAACAATTATCTGGAATTCTTTGTCTGACAGTTAATAGATCTGTATTTCTTTTTGGTGAGTTTCTGGTGCTTTATTTTGCTCCTTTATTGGTGTCATTTCCCCTGGCTATTCCTTATTCTTGTGTCTTGTGGCCTTGTGTTGGTGATTGCCTATTTGAAGATATAGGCACATTTCCCTGTCATTACAGATGATTGGAAAGGAAAGCCCTTTAGAATCAGAGCAAGAAGAGATTTGGGGTGGCCAGGTGATGGGCTACACAGGTGGACTTGATGTTGAAGTCCTTGGGTAGGCTGATCTGGTGCCTGGGTCAGTGGGTGGCCAAACTTGCAGCCTGGATCTGCATGGGCAAGCTTGGAGTCTAGGAACAGGCAGATGGTCTGGCACTGAGGCAGACCTGTAGTCTGGATCTGCAGGAGGCCTGCCTGGAGGCTGGGTCTGTGGTTGCATTCTGTAGAGTAGGTATGCAGGGGCCAGGCTGGGGCCACAGGGACATCCTGGTGCTATGTTAATCCTTGAGCTTGGGGCTGTAAGAAACAGCCTGGTGCTGGGGCAGGCCTAGAGCCTAGGTCCGTGGGGGTAGCCCTGGAGCCTGGATCAATGGAAGATGGGTAATTGGGTTCACTGGGGTGGGTCTGCCACTGGGGCTATGAAGTATGTGTTCACTTTACTCTCCTTCACCCAGGTAGATAGTATTTCTCTCTGTACTGTACTGTGGTAGGGGTGATAGGTCTAATACTAAAGTGTCCTCCCTACCCTCTGCAATGCACTATTTCTTATTTCTGTGCTCCCCTCAGGTGCTATAATCTTTCAGCTGGATTCTATAGTGCTCATGAAGGGATTTTTATGCATGGAAGTTTGTTCAAATTAATTTTACCATGGGAAAACAGCAAAGAAAATTCCTATTCAGTCAACTTGCTGAAGTTACACCTCCATGCTAACTAAATTTGAATTTAAAATCTCAGAGTATTCAGGGATGCTTAGGTGGCTCAGTCAGCTAAGCATCCGACTTCAGCTTAGGTCCTGATCTCAACATTTATGAGTTTAAGCCCTGCATCATGTTCTCTACTGTCAATGCACAGCCTGCTTCAGATCCTCTGTCTCTTCTTTCTGTCCCTCCTCCACTCTCTCTTTCTCAAAACTGAAAATAAAACATTAAAAAAATCTCAGAGCATTCAGAAACATATTCCTCACCCATTTTAATGTACTGAGGTACATATCTAAGAACATATTGGATCCTTCACTGTCCTCCTTAGGGATCATGGTAGCTGGCTTTACAGGTTCATCTCTGTCTTATCCACTAACAATTTGTCAGTGGCACAAACCTTGCTTTGCCTGGCTCAGGAACTGGAAAAAGTCTATATTTACATTGAGAAAAATGGCTCCACTTCTGCCCTTCAATATACTTTTCGTGTCTAATCACTACTAAGAAGCCAAGGGTATACCTCAGTACTAACCTTCACTTTCATCCACAGAAGAAGTATAAAAAACTGTTCTTTCCCGTAACAAGCGCTTTGAAATTGTGATTGGTTTGTGCCTTCTTGCTGTCACTCGAGGTGGAGGCACTGGGGGTGTAGCACTTTCTTCAGGTGGACCTGAATAGATCTGTAAAAGGAGAATATTTTCAGGAAACAATTAGAAAGATTGAGTTTTTGTTTCCCTAATGCTAACTACCAATTGATGCTCACTAGCATTACATCTAGAGCAATTAATATCTATAGTAATTCTAATATGACTAGAAGAATTAGGGGAATTTTTAAAAGTCACTCTAGCTGCCAGCAAGTATTTAGAGGTCTTCTATACTGTTTAAGATACGGGACCTGGCACTTCATAGTGTGGAGGAAACAATGCAGACAAAAACGGCAATATCAGTCCTGGATTTTTCACTTACTGCATGAAAACACTTAGGCAAGTTACATCCTATCTCTAAGCTTTAGATTCCTTATCTGCAACATGGGGAGAATACCACCTACCTGACAGTGTGATAAGAATCAAGCACTCTGAAAAATAGCTAAAACATGGAAAGAGCCTAAGTGTCCATCCACGGACGAATGGATCAAGAAACCATGAGAGACTCTTGAATGCTGACAAAAACTGAGGACTGATGGATGTGGGGGGGAGGAGGGATGGGCATGGAGGAGGACACTTGTGGGGATGAGCACTGGGTGTTATGTGGAAACTAATTTGACAATAAACTATTTGTAATAAAAAAAAAAGAAGATGTGGTTTATCTATACAATGGAATACTACATGGCAATGAGAAAGAATGAAAGCTGGCCATGTGTAGCAACATGGATGGACCTTGAGGGTGTTATGCTGAGCGAAATAAGTCAGGCAGAAAAGGACAAATATCATATGTTTGCACGTATAGGAGGATTAGGAGTAATTTAACGGAGGACCATGGGGGAGAAGAAGGGAAATGGTGGGGGAAAGGGAGAGAGGCAAACCACGAGAGACTCTTGAATGCTGAGAACAAACTGAGGACTCATGGGCGTAGGGGGGAGGGGGGAGATGGGCATGGAGGAGGGCACTTGTGGGGATGAGCACTGGGTGTTATATGGAAACCAACTTGACAATAAATTATTTGTAAATAAAAAAAATTGACAAAAAAATAAGAATAAATAAAATGTGCGAAGCTGGAAAAAAAAGATATCCAATTATGTCCACACTATTTGTTGAAAAGGCTGCCTATCCTTTCCCCATTGCATTGCCTTTGCTCTGATGTAAAAAAAAAAAAAAAAAAAATAGAAAAAGAAAAGAAAAGAAAAAAAGAATCAAGTGAAAAGGGTAGTCAAGGTACATTGTATGGATAGGGGTGGGTTATGGAGGTTACTAAATACACAAAATATTTCTGAAAGGATACCAAAGAAACTGGTGTTTTCTTCAAGACAATGGGTGGCTGAAGAAAGGATGGGGGAAACTTATTTCTCACTCCTATATCATTTTGATCTTTTAAAATTTCATACCTTGTATGTATTACTTATTCAAAAAGGAAAGGGCAAAACCAAAATGTCTCATATGATATAAAAAGTGCTGGACAAAAGAGAAGAAGCTATGATTCTCAAATACATAGTATCGAATATGTATTTGAGAATCTTTCTTGTCTCTGGGGAGACTGAGCTTTTGGCCAGAGTGCATCACCCACTTTGGAAGGACACACATGTGGTGAGGGAGGAAGGGGACCGTTATTTAGTGCAATAATGAAATCGACCTCAATGATTGGTGCAAAGAGAAATGTCAGAGCCCAACATTCTATCAGGCTGCACAGTCACAGAACTTAAATGACTGGGAGCACATGGAAACCCTGTGTAAAAGCTGGACAATGATAGAAAGCAGTGAAAGCACAATCACAAGGCAGTACATGTCTCAATGTTTCATGACATAGGAAAGAGAATATGCATAGTAGTAAGCGGATGAGCTTTGAGGCCATAAAGTTTCACAATCATTAGTAATAGTGTTCTAAAAAGCTGCCATTTTGTGAACATAGGCTTAGGCGCTATAGGGTTTGTTAAGAATATTCCTTACTAGGGGCGCCTGGGTGGTTCAGTCGGTAAGCGTCTGACTTCGGCTCAGGTCATGATCTCATGGTGCATGGGTTCAAGCCCTGTGTCGGGCCCTGTGCCAACAGCCAGCTCAGAGCCTGGAGCCTGTTTCAGATTCTGTATCTCTCTCTCTCTCTGACCCTCCTCTGCTCACGCTGTCTCTCTCTCTCTCTCAGAAATAAATAAAACATTAAAAAAAAGAATATTCCTTACTATTTATTAAACACACCAGGGTCTTTGCACTGAGTGTTTTATCTACCTGGAGTGCTCTTCCTCAGGATGTCCATATAGCTTGCTCTCTTGAATTCAGTAGGTTATGATAAAACATATTCCTCTCAGTGAGTCCCTCCAAGTGCACATATCTAAAATGTTGACACACCTCCCTGTATGCAGTGCCTCCTATCCCCCTACCTTGTTTAAGTTTTTTTTTTCCTCCTTAGCATTTCTTATTACTTTCTAACAAGGTGAGTTGTAATTATTTATTAATTTTTTGTTGTTGTTGTCTGCCGCTCTAATCTATTGTAAGCTATTTGGAAATACATTATCATGTTCACTGCTATATCTCCAGCAACTAGAAGACTGACTGGAATTGCTGGGTCAAAAGAATAACATATTTAAAATACTGATATAAAAGGGCAAACTGTCCTCTGAAAAGACACAACAGCTACTTCCACTTCCAGGCAAAATAGGACAAGAGGTATTAGGTTTACATCTTTAGCCAGGAATAATTTAAAAAACTAGAATAAATACACGTAACAATGCTTTACAAGGCATTAGAAATCTGGCAAAGAAGGACAGTGATCCATGAGAGCCAGTAAAAATAAATGAGGTGAGTGAGTCCCATATTTTCCAGCTTACAGCCTGGAGAAATACCGAAAGCCATAATATATGGAGGGAACCTCAGGGCGGGGGGCATCGGTCTGCTTAAGTTGAGGACACTGAGTGTAAGTATGGGGAGGGCTAGAAAGTGAATTTTCCGGGCAAAATATCAGAGAGGAGGTAGCTGCACAAAGAGCTCTGGAAAGCTGCAGGGATCCTCTTTAAGACCTTAGCTGAGTACTAATCAATACTTATATGTGAGGAAAGAACCACAGAATTGAATTAGAGGGGCTAATTACCTAAGATCACACAGTGCTTAGAAGAGTTCCTGTTCTACTACTCACACTGGAAAGTCAAATAATTAAGTGATGTGAGTGGTGGGCACTGCAGATACGGAGTATGCAGGCAGCTGGCCAGCGCCAGTAGCACAAAGGCTGGGTGGCAGTTTGGGTGCATTTTTCTTTTGTCTTAATGTAGGTGTTAATCAGTATAAAATTCCCTCTTAGAACTACCCATAAGTTTTGATAGTTTCTCCACTATAATTTGTTTCAAGACATGTATTAACTTCCCTTTTGATTTCTTCTTTGACCCCTTGGTTGTTTGGGAGTATGTTGTTTATTTATCACATATTTGTGAATTTCCCGTTTTCCTCCTGTTATTGATTCCTAGTTTCATATCATTCTGGTCAGAAAAGATACTTGATATGATTTCAGCCTTCATACACTTGTTAAAGCTTGTTTTGTGACCTAGTATATCATCTATGCTTGAGAAAGCTCCATGTGTACTTGAGAAGAATGTGTATTCTGTGGCTGTTGGATGCAATGTTCTATAAATGTCTGTTAGGTTCATTTGTTCTAAGGTATAGTTCAAGTCCAATATTTCTTTATTAACTTTCTGTCTGGATGATATATACATTGTTGAATGTGGGGTATTAAAAGTTCCCTACTGTTGTTTTTCTTATCTATTTCTCCCTTCAGATATGTTAGTATTTACTTAATATATTTCAGTGATGTAATGTTGGGTACATATATTTTTATAATGGTTACATCGTCTTGGAAACTAGGCCACCCTATCATTATATAATGACCTCTGTCTCTTGTTACAGTCATTGGCTTAAAGTGTACCTTGTCTCATATAAGTATAACTATCCCTGCTCGCTTTTGGTTTCCATTTGAATGGTATTATCTTTTGACATCCCTTCACTTTGAGCTTATGTGTGCCCTTAAAGATGAAGGGAGTCCCTTTTAGGCAGCATATTGCTGGGTATTAATTTTAATCCATTCAGCACTCTATGCCTTTTTATTGAAAATTTTAATCTATTTACATAATTGTTGATAGGTAAAGATTTACTAATTCCCTCTTTATAATTGTTTTCTGGCTCATTTGTAATTCTGCTGTTCCTTTCTTCTCTTGCTGTCTTTCTTTGAGTGAACTGATCATTTTCTGTACTGGTATCTTTTGATGCCTTGCACTTTATCTTTTATGTATCTACTTTAGGTTTTTGCTTTGTGGTTACCATGAAGCTTCCATAATCAAAAATATCAATGCAACAATCTCTTTTAAGCTGATAATAACTTATCTTTGATCATATACAAAACCTCTACAATTTTACACCTCCCTATATTTTGTTTTTGATGTCATAATTTACCTCTTTTTATACTGTGTACCTATTAAAAAATTATTGTATTTGTCCTTCTCTGCCTGACTTATTTCACTCAGCATAACACCCTCAAGGTCCATCCATGTTGCTACACATGGCCAGATTTCATTGTTTCTCATTGCCATGTAGTATTCCATGGTATAGATAAACCACATCTTCTTGATCCATTCATCTGCTGATGGACACTTAGGCTCTTTCCATGTTTTAGCTGTTGTGGAGAGTGCTGCTATGAACACTGGGGTACATGTGCTCCTATGCATCAGCATTTCTGTATCCCTTGGGTAAATTCCTAGCAGTGCTATTTCTGGGTCATAGGGAAGTTCTATTGTTAACTTTCTGAGGAACCTCCACACTGTTTTCCAGAGGGGCTATACCAGTTTACATTCCCACCAACAGTATAGGAGGGTGCCCTTTTCTCCACATCCTCGCCAGCCTCTAGAGTTCTCTGATTTGCTCATTTTAGCCACTCTGACTGGCGTGAGGTGGTATCTCAGTGTGGTTTTGAGCTGACAAAAACTGAGGACTGATGGATGTGGGGGGAGGGGGATGGGCATAGAGGAGGACACTTATGGGGATGAGCACTGAGTGTTATGTGGAAACTAATTTAACAATAAACTATTTGTAAAAAATAAAAAATAAAAAAACAAATTATTGTAGCTGAAATTAATTTAACATTCATGTCCTTTAACCCTTGTATTAGAGTTACATGGTTAACACATCACAATTATTACGGTATCAGAGCATTCCAAATTTGAGTATATACTTACCATTACCAGTAGATTTTATATTTTCATATATTTTTATATTACTAATTAGTGTCCTTTCATTTCAGCTTGAAGAATTCCTTTCAGTATTTACCATGAGGCAGGTCTAGAGTTGAAAAACTACCTTTGCTTTTGTTTGTTTGGTAAAATCTTAATCTATTCCTCATTTCTAAAAGATGACTTTTTAAGGTAAAATATTCTTAGTTTTCAATTTTATTCCCTCAGCATTCTGCAATATCAACCAACTCTCTCTTTGCCTGAAAGGTATCTGGGAAATCTGTCCATAGCCTTATAGGGTTCCCTTTATATGTGAGTATTTTCTTTCTCTCTCTCTTACTGCTTTGAAAATTCTTTCTGTCTTAAACTTTAGACAGTGTCTTGGAGAAGACTGTTTCAGGTTGAAATTCTGAAGTGCTTATTAGCTTCATTAAATCTCTCCCCAGATTTGAGAAGTTTTCAATCATTATTTCTTTTTTAAAATTTTAATTCCAGTATAGTTAACATACAGTGTCATATTAGTTTCAGGTATAAAATATAGTGATTCAACAATTCCATACATCACCCAGTGTTCATCATGATAAGTGCCCTCCTTAATCCCTATCACATATCTCACTCATCCCCCCCACTTATGCCCCTTCTAGTAATCATCAGTTCTTTACAGTTAAGAGTCTGGAGGCAGTTGGGTGGCTCAGTCAGTTAAGCCTCTGACTTGATCTCATGGTTCTTTTCATGGTCATGATCTCATGGTTCGTGGGTTTAAGTCCCACATCGGGCTCTGTGGTGACAGCTTGGAGCCTGGAGCCTGCTTCAGATTCTGTGTCTCCCTCTCTCTCTGCCCCTGCTCCACTCACACTCTGTCTCTCTCAAAAATACATAACACATTTAAAAATTGTTTTTTAATAAAAGAGTTTGTAGCTTGATTTTTCTCTCTCTTTCTATTTTCCTTTGCTCATTTGTGCTGTTTCTTACATTCCACATATGAATGAAATCATGGTATTTGTCTTTTATGATTAAGTTATTTTTTCTTTTCAAAAATTTTTATTTAAATTCTAGTTAGTTAACATACAGTGCAATATTGGTTTCAGGAGAATTCTGTGATTCATTACTTACATACAACACCCAGTGCTCATCACAACACATGTCCTCCTAAAGCCCATCACCCATCTAGTATATCTCCCATTCACATCCCTCCAGCAACCTTCACTTTGTTCTCCATCATTAAGAATCTCTTATGGTGTGAAGGGGGTAAATGGTGGGGGAAAGGGAGAGAGGCAAACCATGAGAGACTCTTGAATGCTGACAAAAACTGAGGACTGATGGATGTGGGGGGGAGGAGGGATGGGCATGGAGGAGGGCACTGTGGGGATGAGCACTGAGTGTTATGTGGAAACTAATCTGACAATAAACTATTTGTAAAAAAAAAAAAAGAATTCTATGGTGTGCTGAGAACAAAAGGACTCATGGGTGTGGAGAGGGTGGGGGGAGATGGGCATGGAGGAGGGAACTTGTGGGGATGAGCACTGGGTGTTATATGGAAACCAAATTGACAATAAACTATTTGTAAAAAAATAATAATAATAAAAAAATAAAACACTGAGCTTTTCCTTCCAAAAAAAAAAAAATCTCTTATGGTTTGTTGCCCTCACTCGCTTTTTTCGTTTTTTCCCCACTCCCATTTGTTTATCTGTTTTGTTTCTTAAATTCCACATATCAGTGAAATCATACGGTATTTGTCTTCCTCTGATTTATTCTGCTTAGCATAATACATTCTAGCTCCATCTACATTGTTGCAAATGGCAAGATTTCATTCTTTTTGATGGCTGAGTAACATTCCTGTGTGTGTGTGTGTGTGTGTGTGTGTGTGTGTGTGTGTGTGTGCATGTGCGTTGTGTACCACATCTTCTTTATCCATTCATCAGTTGACGGACATTTGAGCTCTTTCCATAGAAGGGTCATTATTGATAATGCTGTTTTAAACACTGGCATGCATGCACATCTTAGAATCTATATTTTTGTATCCTATGGATAAATACTTAGTAGTGCAATTACTGGATTGTAGGGTAGTTTTATTTTTAACTTTTTTTTTTTTTTAATTTCTAGGAGAGAGAGAGAGAGACAGCATGAGCAGGGGAGGGTCAGAGAGAGAGGGAGTCACAGACTGAACAGGCTCCAGGCTCTGAGCTGGCAATCAGCACAGAGCCCGATGCGGGGCTCGAACCCACGAACCGCAAGATAATGACCTAAGCGAAAGTCGGACGCTTAACTGACTAAGCCACCCAGGCGCCCCCCTTTATCTTTTATTTTTAACTTTTTGAAGAAACTCCATACTGTTCTCCAGAATAGTGCATCAATTTGCATTTCTAGCAACAGTAAAAGAGTGTCTCCCTTTCTCCACATCCCTGACAACACCTGTTGTTTCTTGTGTTGTTAATTTTAGCTATTGTGAAAGGTATGAGGTGATATCTCATTGCTGTTTTGATTTGTATTTATCTGAGGAGGCATGATGTTGAGCATCTTTTCATATGTCTGTTAGCCATCCGGATGTCTTCTTTGGAAATGTATCTATTTTTGCCTTCTGCCCATTTCTTAACTGGTTTATTTGTATTTGGGGCTTTGAGTTTGAGAAGTTCTTTACAGATTTTGTATGCTGACAATTTATCAGACAGGTCATTTGCAAATATCTTCTCCCATTCTGTAGGCTGCCTTTTAGTTTGTTGATTGTTTCCTTCACTGTGCAAAAGCTTTTTATCTTGGTGAAGTTCCAAAAGTCCATTTTGGATTTTGTTTCCCTGGCCTCCAGAGATGTGTCTAGTAAGAATTTTCTATGGCCAAGGTCAAAGAGGTTGCTGCCTGTGCTCTCCTCTAGGATTTTTTCTTAGAGAAAGAGAGAGAGAGAGAGAGAGAGAGAGAGAGAGAGAGAGCGCAAGAGCGGGGGGGGCAGAGGGAGAGAGATCCTCAGCAGATTTCAGTTTTGGTAGTTTATATGTTTCTAGGAATTTACCCATTTCTTCCAGATTGCCCAGTTTGTCAGCATATAATTTTTCATAATATTCTCTTAGGATTATTTGTATTTCTGTGGTGTGGCTGTGATCTCTCTTCTTTCATATGTTACTTTATTTATTTGGACGTTTCTCTTTTCTCTTTGATAAGTCTGGATAGGGGGTTATCAATTTTAGCAATTCCTTCAAAGAACCAGACCTTAGTTTTGTTGATATGTTATATTGGGTAATTTTTTTGTTTCTATATCATTCATTTCTGCTCTGATCTTTATTATTTCCTTTCTTATGCTGGATTTAGGCTTTATTTGCTGTTCTTTTCTATCTCCTTTAGGCATAGTCTGAGGTTGTATTTTTGAGACTTTTCGCCTGCATTGCTATATGCTTCCCTTTTAGGACTGCTTTTTTCTGCATCCTAAAGGTTTTAGACTGTTGTTATGTTTTCATTTTGAATTCCTTCCATGTGCTTTTAAAACTTCTTTAACTTTTTGGTTCGTCCATTCATTTTTCAGTAGGATGTCCTGTAACCTCCATGTATTTGTGTTCTTTTCAATTTTTTTTCTTGTGATTGAGTTCAAGTTTCATAGGGTTGTGATCTGGATATTTGCATGGTATGATTTCAATCTTTTTGTACCTGTTGGAGGCTGGTTTATGACCCAATGTGTGACCTATTCTGGAAAATGTACCATGTGCACTTGAAATGAATGTGTATTCTGCTGCTTTAGGATGGAATGTTCTAAATATATGTTAAGGCATTCAGTCCAGTGTGTCATTCAAAGCCATTGTTTTCTTGTTGACTTTCTGCTTAGATGATCTGTTTATTGTTGTAAATAGGTTGTTAAAGTCCCCTACTATTTTTGTTTTATTATCAACCAGTTTCATTATGTTTGTGATTAATGGATTTATATGTTTGGGTGCTTTCAAGTGGGAGGTATAAATATTTATAATTGTCAGATCTTCTAGTTGTATAGATGGCTCCCACGGGAGACAGGCATGGGTAACCACAAAGATTGTCGTTTACTCCTTCTCCTCAATATAAACATTGGACAAATATTTAAGAAACACTTTGAATAAGTACCAAATTAGTCTGGTAATGTCTGAATTTCCTTGTGTTGACTATGGCGCTGAGCAAATGAAGAGGGCTGAAAGATTTGTCCTGGGAGGCCAGAAAATAAATTTGTCTTGCTTTAAAAAAATAAAATCTAGCTTGTCTGTTGTAAGTATGGCTACTCCAGCTTTCTTTTGATGATCATTAGCATGATAGATCTTCATCTTCTCACTTTCAATATGCAGGTATCTTTAGGTCTAAAATGAGTCTCTTATAGGAAGCATAGAGATGGGTCTTTTTTTTTTTAATCCATTCTGATACTCTATGTCTTTATATCGGACCAATGAGTCCATTTACAAGGTGAGTATTGAAAGTTATGAATTTAGTGCCATTGTGTTACCTTGTGAAGAATAAGGTTAAGAATTCCCTGAGCCTGCACTGATGGGTTAACAAGCCAAAAAGAATTACAAAGCTATACGATGCTCACATTCAAGTTTGGGTAAACAAGTTAGGTAAATAAGTATAGAAAGAGCAGGGCCAAGGCCTCCAGGATAGAGAGGGTGGAGCAAAGGCTCCAATACAATATGAGGTAAATAAGATTAGGTATTCAGGGTAGATACGACCCCAATTTAGAACTATAGCAGAAAGCTGCTTTTACAGGAAAGAAGGACCAAATTAAATAGGTAAACAGGTAAATAGGGCTATAAACCTCTGAGGGTGAAGCTCCCCAGAGCAGAGCTAATTAGCAAAAGAAAGGTGCCTTGTTAACCCTGAGGTTGCATGCTCTTTCTTATCCCCTAGGCTAGGTAAGATAAACAGACAGGCGCCTCATGTCTGCCATTAACAACCATTTGCCTGGTGCCAGGATTTTGTTTTATATTGACCTAAACCCCTAACACCATATGTCTTCAAAACCCCCTTTCCCTCTGCCCATGAGTTAATGTTCACAGATTCATTGTCTCTTTGTGCATGCCCATCATGTTTGTAAGCCTTCTGATCTTAATAAATAGGGAGCAAGGACCCTTATTCCAGGCTGCTGTCTTCTCCAGGACATTAGCCATCTCTCTCTCTCATTTTAATCCTGAGTCTGCTCTCTTGCAGGACATGAGAGAAATTTAGACCAGAGTCTAAAGCTGTACATTACCCGTAAAGCTGATGTTTCTGGTGATGTTCTCTGTTCCTTTCTAGTCTTTGTTGCTTTTGGTCTTTTCCCCCCCAAAGAGTCCCCTTTAAAATTTCTTGCAGAGCTGGTTTAGTGGTCACAAACTCCTTTAGTTTTTGTTTGTCTTGGAAACTCTTTCTCTCCTTCCATTTTGAATGACAGCCTTGCTGGATAAAATATTCTTGGCCACATGTATTTCCCAGTCAGCATGTTGAACATATCCTGCCATTTCCTTCTGGCCTGCCAAATTTCTGTGGACTGACTTGTTGTGAGCCTGTTCTGTCTTCCTTTGAAGGTTAAGGGACTGTTTTCCTTTGTTGCTTTCTTTCATTATCTGTGTATTTTGTTAATTTGACTATGTTATGTCCAAGTGATGGATAGTTTTTTTTTGTTTTGTTTTGTTTTTAATTTAATGAGAGTTCTCTTTGGTTCTTGGACTTTGATGTCTGTGTCCTTCCCCAGCTTGGGGAAGTTTTTAGACAAAATTTGCTCAAATAAACTTTCTGCCACTTTTTCTCTCTCTCCACCTTCTAGGACTCCTATGATACAAAGGTTATTATGTTTTAAGAAGTCACCGAGTTTCCTATGTCTGCCCTCATAATTCAATATCCTTCTTTTCTTCTTCTTTTCAGCTTCATTATTTTATATTATTGTATTTTCTATATCAGTGATTCATTCCTCCATTTGGGTTTACGTCTTGGTTACAGCATTTTTAATTTCAGCCTGACTAGAATCTAGTTCTTTTCTTTCTGAAGTACTGGATTTTCTAGCATCCTCTATGCTTTTTTCAAGCCTTGCTAGTATCCTTATAATTGTTGTTTTAAATTCTAGTTCAGACATCTTACTTATATCTGTATTGATTACATCTCTGTCCATTACTTTTATTTCCTGTTTTTCCCTTTGGGGTGAATTTCTCTGTCTTGCTATTTTGTCCAGAAAAAAAATGCTAGATCCTGGTGTGTTTAGTCAGCTTGTTAAAAAAAAGATAGATCCAAAAAAATATAAGTAATAATTATATGTAAATAAAACCTAAAAAATAAAAAATTTAAAAAAGAAACAGAAAAAATAAAACAGTAAAAAAATTAAAACTAAGAATATAAAGAAAGCTAGATCCTATTTCCCCTAGGACTCTCTGATCAGTAGACTTCGTGTCTGGGAGTGGTTTGGGCTGGTTGTCTGGAGGAAGGGCCTGATGCACTGATTCTCAGGCAAGCTTGCCTTCACAGAAATGCACCTGCTGGGCGCAGTGTGGCTCTTTTCTCTACTTGGTGGTGTTGTTAAACTCACTGAGGTTGGTCACTGCTGATGGCAAGAAGGGGCAAAATGACTTGGCCCCACTGTCTCCTCCCCAAAGGGGAGAGCTTGTGCCCACCGCTCATCAGGAAGCCCTCACAGAGGAGCAAATAACCATCTTTCTTGTGTCCCCAGCTTCCATCAGATCCCTTCCTTTATCCTGTGTCCAAGCAGTTTTATCTCAGGCTCACAGCTAGGTTTCTAAACTACAAATTTTAGGGACTCGTGCAGTTCAACCTGTGCTGATCCACTGGGGGAGGGTCTTGCTATGCTTTTGCTGTTTGCTGGACCATCCCAGAAAAGTAGTTCAACAACTGCTCAGCAGTTTCGAGATGCCACTGCCACTTCCAAATGTACTTCGAGCATGGAACCGTTTCTCCCCATGCAACCCTGGGGATCCTGACACCGTGCTGTCTATTCCCAGTCCTCTACCCTCCTTCTACACAGGAGTACCACTAAGCCAGGCATGATACTGACAGTGGCAGAAATTTAAAACATCATATTTTACACTCAACTGCTTCTAACACCTTGTGGTAGTCTCCATAAACTCTATATGTGGTAGAGTTCTATGAGCTCCATAAACTCTATCCCCTCTGCAGCATCCACTGTTTTCTTCCCGAAATCAACTCTCCATAGTTCCTACCTTCTATGATTCTACTTGTAGTCTTGCAGTTTTGTTCTCTCACCTCACAGATTGATTTCTTGGGTGTTCAGAATGATTTGATATTTATCTAGCTGTGTTCAAGGGACAAGGCAAGCTTAAGGTTCCCCTTCTCCTCTGCCATTAACTCCTCAATGACTGATTTACTCACGCAGCATTATACTCTCTAGCTCCAATCTTGTCATTGGAAAAAGTAGGATTTTAAGGCTGAATTTTATATATATGTGTGTGTGTGTGTACGTGTGTGTGCATACATATATGTATACATATATACATATATACACGCGCACACGTGCACACACAAACACACAATTTGGCTATAGTAAATAATGCTGCTATAAACATAGGGGTGCATGTAACCCTCTGAATTATTGTTTGTGTATTTTTGGGGAAAGCACCCCAGTAGTGTGATTATTAGATGATACGGTAGTTCCATTTTTAACTTTTAGGGGAAACTCCATAATGTTTTCCACAGTGGCTGCACAAGTTTGCATTCCCACCAATAGCGCATGATGGTTCTTTTTTCTCCATATCCTCAACAACACTTGTTATTTCTTGTGTTGCTGGATTTTTGCTATTCTGACAGAAGTGATGTGATATCTCATTGTACTTCTGATTTGTATCTCCCTGATGATGAATGATGTTGAGAATATTTCATATGTCTGTTGGCCATCTGGATGTCTTCTTTGGAGAAATGTTTGTTCATGCCTTCTGCCCATGTTTAATTGGATTATTAATTTTGGGGTGTTGAGTTGTATCAGTTCTTTACATATTTTGGATACTAATCTTTAACTGGATAGTTCATTTGCAAGTATCTCCACCCATTCAGCAGGTTGCCTTTTAATTTTTTTAATTGTTTCCATACCTGTGTTAAAGCTTTTTACTTTGATGTAGTCCCAATAATTTATTTTTTTCTTTTATTTAGCTTTGTATTAGGAGACATATGTAGAAAAATGTTGCTATGACTACTGTCAGAGAAGTTACTGCCTGTGTTCTTTTCTAGAATTATCAGGGTTTCAGATTTCATATTTAAGTCTTTAATCCATTTTGACTTTATTTTTGTGTAATGTGTAAGAAAGTGGTCCAATTTCATTCTTCTACATGTAGCTGACCAATTTCCCCAATACCATTCGTTGAAGAGAAAGTCTTTTTCCCTTTGGATATTCAGCCATTATTTCTTTAAATAATCTTTCTCCTATTCTTCTCTTTCCAGGACTTCTGGAATGCCAATAATGCACAGATATTTTTCTTTTAATGGATCACATAATTCACATAGGCTATCATTATTCTTTTTCATTTTATTTTCTTTTTACTCTTCTGACTATATGATTTATTTTTTTAAATAGCTTATTGTCAAGTTGGTTTCCATAGAACACACAGTGCTCATTGCTACAAGTGCCGTCCTCCATGCCCATCACCCCCCTGCCCCTCCCCTGCACCCCCATCAGCCCCAGAGGGGCTGGGGAGGCCAGCAATTGAGTGCATGGTGAAGTCAGGTGTTCATTTTACTCTCCTCCCATAGGGAGGGTGTCCTTTTCTGCACTGGGCTGTCAATTATTGGGGGAGGGGTAAAAGGGATAATGTGACTATCTTTCCTCCTTGGTGTGTCTTCTCTTATTTCTATGCTTTATCCAGGTGTTGCAATTCCTCACCAGGATTCCATTGCTCTTGTTAAGGTATTTTTGCATGCACACAGCTGGTCAAATTTATGTTGCTTAGAAGGGACTTGTGCTAGAAATTCCTATAATGCCATCTGGCTAATGTCACTCCACAATCCCCTGGCCTCCATTTCTTCCTATCCAATTTGATTCCCAACCTGATCTCTGCTCATACAACTCTTCTGTAACTGGTTTCATAATGATCACCACTAACCTCCTAATCGACAAATCCAATGGGCCCTTTTTAATCCTTATTTTTACGTTGCTCCAGCATTTGACACAGCTGACATTCCTGTTCTAAAAATGCCTTACCTTTTACGTTTCTGAATGAGCATATTCCTGCATCTCTGAACACTGCCCAGGCTCTTTCACTGGCTCTTCCTAAATGTTGATCTTCCCCCAAATTGTGTTCTCAGTCCTCTAACAATCTCATTAATCTAGACTCATTTTCTCTCTCAACAGTTTTATCTACTGTTATGGCTTGTACTGTGTTTTCTGTAATGATTTCTATATCTGTATATCTGATTGCCTGCCAAATAGATGCTATTTGGATATCTCAATATTATGAAAATTAAACACGTTTCATTCTATCCTTGTAACTTTATTACTCAAAACAATTCTAATGTCCAAGCCAGAGGTCTTTACATTAATATTCTGGTATCCTCTCTCTCTCACACAGACACACCCCACATTCATTTTAGTCACCAAGTCCTATCAATTATGCCTCCTTGATTTCTCTATATCTTTACTGCTTACTGGCACTGCCTTGGTTCCAAGTCTCATCATGTCTCTCTAATATTGCTACAATGGTCTTCTGTTTTCTGTGCCACTGAGTGTTAGCTGGGTACCCATGCCTACATTTTCTAGTGTCCTTTGCAATTAGATAAGACTAACTAACACTTAACTAGATAAGTTAAGTGTACTTTTAGATAATAGGGTACAAGAGAAAATGATGTAGGTCAATTTCTGTGTCATGTTTTTATAAAGAACTTGTCTGTATTCCATTCAGTCTCTTTCCCCCCTCTCTTTGGGTGGTAATGGAGACAAATGTCTAGGACCCAGAGATTGAGGCCAAGTGGTGAGGATAGCAGGCATGCCCCACAAATTTTGGACTGTATATCTCTGGACTCCTCCATGACAGAAATGAACTTTTCTCTCATTTATGTCACTGAATACGTGGTCTTCTTTGTTAAAGGAAGTTAGTCTGTACCTTAATTAATCCACTCCTCTATAGCTTTCAGGCCTCAACTCTTGAATTATGCCGTGTATGAAGCCTTCTCTAACTCCCAAAGAGACATATCTTCCCCTTCCATGTGCTCCCCTAGCATTTGATATATTTCATCATCATAGTAGTTATTATACTATATCCTGAGTGTGGTCAAAATTTTCTGCCAGTATAATGAATTTTCGACAATATACATTTTTGTCTCATTCATCTTTAGCATCAAAATTCCTACTAGGGCACCAGATAAAAGGTAGCATCTCAGTGGCAGTTTTCAGAATTAATAAATGAATCTTGGCCACCAGGATCCTCAAGGTCTATTAAACAATAGAGCCTATTCTCACTTATTCCTTCTCCAATTGCCAAACAGGAAAAGAGAGCATAGCATAGAGATTAGAGTCACCTTTGAGTCAGAATCAGTTGTGTTGAGGATTTTCTACTTGCTAGCTAAGCGACTTCAGGGATGGCACTTAAACTTTATGAGCCTGACACTTGAGGCTCAATTTTCAGTTTGCTAATAGTTGCAAAATGAGAATAAAAGTACCATCTACCGATTAAACACTCAATAAATGATAACTACTCTATTAACAATCCTAAGAAGGACTTAAACCCATGTTTTCCTGGATATGAGTAATAAGGAGCTAGAGCAAGAGGGAAGCTGAGATTGGAGCAATAATGGGGTGAAGTGGTTATGTGCTATGCAAATCAGGGGATGTGAACTTATTGGCTCTTTAAGATCTTTGCCAGATTAAATAATCTAATTTCTCTCTTCCAGTTTCACAAATTATTCATTTCTCATTTACAAAGCTCCTTCCTCGCAGCCTGTTCTTCAGGGAGTTATCCAGGCCCCAAGATGGATAAGGGCTCACCAACTTCTAGGGTTAATAATGAGAGATTCCAAATTTACTTGGAAGTGGGGTGTCGGCAGTCCCTGTCTCCTCCAAATAGACGGAGGTATTGGTTTGGAGCCTTTTAAGATCACTTCTGCCAATGTGCCAGTAGGTAGAGCTCAGAGAAGAATGTTGTTAGGCTTAAATCCAACATTCTCTCTCTAAATGAGAAAAGTCTAGAAAAACAGAAAGGACACTCCTGTTGTGTATCCTCTCTAAAATTAAAACATGGCCTTTACAATCCTACAGTCAATGTGTATTGCAACATCCTCCCTAAAGCTGCCTTGTGCTTGTAAACCCCGGAGAGAGGTTTTAATGTGGAAATATTGGCAATTACTGTGGTAGGAAGAATCTACTTAACTCTTTCTCTTCTGTGGGCCTTTCAAAGGTCTCATTTCACATCTCTTACGAAAAAGTTTATTTATTTATTTTGAGAAAGACAGAGACAGCAGAGGGACAGAGAGAAAGGGAGAGAGAGAGAATCGTAAGCAGGCCTGGTGCTGCCAGCACAGAGCCTGATATGGGGCTCAAACTCAAGAACCATCAGATCATGACCTAGCCGAAACCAAGAGTTGGGTGTTTAACTGACTAAGCCACCCATATGCCCCTCACATCTCTTTTTAAGTGAGCTTTAACCAGGGCCGCTGGTTGACTCAGTCAGTAAAGCATCGGACTCTTGGTTTTGGTTCAGGTCGTGATCTCATGGTTCATAGGCTCTGCACTGACAAATCCTATGTTTCCCTCTCTTTCTGCCCTACTGTCTCTCTCTCTTTCTCTCAAAAACAATAAACATTAAAAAATAAATAAATAAGCTTTAATCTATATGTTACTGCTCTCCCTTTAAGAAAAGAAATGGAATAAATGGTCCTGCTTCCTCATCCAACTCTAGCCACTTTGGCCTCTTTGCTGTTCAACATGCTAAAAACTTCTGCCTCAGGGCCTTTGCACTTGGCTGTTCAATACTCTTGGAGCAACTCTTCCCTAAGATATCCACCATGGCTTGTATCCTTAATTTCATCACTTTTTAACCTAACTATTATGTTAATATCACCTTCTGTAAGATGAAAATCCCTTATCTTGTTTTCATTTTCCTTCAGAACACTTATCACCACCTGGAAAATATGTCAAATTGTTTATCACTTATCTTTCCAAAAGAATGTACATTTTCTAAGTTTCTATCTTTTCTTTTGTTGATGAAATGGACAAATTCCTAAAAACACACTCACTACCAAAATATACACGGGAAGAGATAGAAAATCTAAACAGACCCATAACTAGTGAAGAAATCGAATCAGTTATCAAAAATCTCCCAACAAATAAGAGCCCTGGACCTGATGGCTTCCCTGGGGAATTCTACCAGACGTTTAAAACAGAATTAATCCCAATTCTCCTCAAGCTATTCAAAAAAATAGAAATCAAAGGAAAACTTCCAGACTCATTCGATGAAGCCAGCATCACTCTGATTCCCAAGCCAGACAGAGACCCAGCAAAAAAAGAGAACTATAGGCCAATATCCTTGATGAATACAGATACAAAAATCCTCAACAAGATACTTGCACATCGATTCCAACAGCACATAAAAAGAATTATCCACCATGACCAAGTAGGATTCATTCCTGGGTTACAGGGCTGGTTCATTATTTGCAAATCAATCAATGTGATACATCATATTAACAGAAGAAAAGATAAAAAACATGATCCTGTCGATAGATGGAGAAAAAGCATTTGACAAAATACAGCATGCCTTCTTAATAAAGACCCTAGAGAAAGTCAGGATAGAAGGAACTTACTTAAAACATCATAAAAGCCATCTATGAGAAGCCCTCAGCTAACATCATCCTCAACGGGGAAAAACTGAGAGCTTTCTGCCTGAGATCAGGAACAAGACAGGGATGTCCACTCTCACCACTGTTGTTTAACATAGTGCTAGAAGTCCTACTATCAGCCATCAGACAACAAAAGGAAATAAAAGGCATCAGAATGGGCAAAGAAGAAGGCAAATTCTCACTTTTTGCAGACGACATGATATTCTACATAGAAAACCTGACAGTCTCCACCAAAAGCCTACTAGAGCTGATCCGTGATCTCAGCAAAGTTGCAGGATACAAATTCAATGTACAGAAATTGGTTTCATTTTTATACACCAACAATGAAGCAACAGAAAGAGAAATCAAGAAACTGATCCCTTTCACAACTGCACAAAAAAACATGAAATACCTAGGAATAAACCTAACCAAAGATATAAGAGATCTGTATGATGAAAACTTTAGAACACTTATGAAGGAAATTGAAGAAGACACAAAGAAATGGAAAAACATTCTATGCTCATGGATTGGAAGAATTAATATTGTTAAAATGTCATTACTACCCAAAGCAATATACACATTCATTGCAATCCCAATTAAAATTGCACCAGAATTCTTCTCAAAGCTGGATCAGACAATCCTAAAATTTGTATGGAACCACTAAATATCCTAAATAGCCAAAGTAATATTGAAGAAGAAAACAAAAACGGGAGGCATCACCATCCCAGACATTAGCCTCTACTACAAAGTTGTCAACATCAAGACAGTATGGTACTTGCACAAAAACTGACACATAGACCAATGGAATAGAATAGAGAACTCTGAATTGGACCCACAAGTGTATGGCCAACTAATCTTTGACAAAGCAGGAAAGAGTATCCAATGGAAAAAAGACAGCCTCTTTAACAGATGGTGCTGGGAGAACTGGACAGCAACAAGCAGAAGAATGAAACGAGATCATTTTCTCACACTGTACACAAAAATAAACTCTAAATGGATAAAGGACGTGAATGGGAGACAGGAAACTGTCAAAAACCTAGAGGAGAAAGCAAGAAACAACCTCCTTGACCTCTACCGCAGCAATTTGTTACTTGACACATCCCCAAAGGCAAGAGAATCAAGAGTAAAATGAACTATTGGGACCTCATCAAGATAAAAAGCTTCTGCATAGGAAAGGAAACAATCCATAAAACTAATAGGCAACCGATGGAATGGGAAAAGATAGTTGCAAATGACATATCAGATAAAGGGCTAGTATCCAAAATCTATAAGGAACTCACCAAACTCCACACCTGAAAAGCAAAGAATCCAGTGAAGAAATGGGCAGAAGACATGAACAGACACTTCTCCAAAGAGGACATCCAGATGGCCAACAGACACATGAAATGAGGCTCAGCGTCCCTCCTCATCAGGGAAAAAGAAATCAAAACCACACTGAGATACCACCTTACGCCTGTCAGAGTGGCTAAAATGAGCAAATCAGAGGACTCTAGATGCTGGCAAGGATGTGGAGAAATGGGCACCCTCCTACACTGTTGGTGGGAATGTAAACTGGTACAGCCCCTCTGGAAAACAGTGTGGAGATTCCTCAAAAAATTCACAGTAGAACTTCCCTATGACCCAGCATTAGCACTGCTAGAAATTTACCCAAGGGATACAGGAGTGCTGATGCATAGGGGCACACATACCCCAATGTTCATAGCAGCACTTTCAACAATAGCCAAATCATGGAAAGAGCCTAAATGTCCATCAGCTGATGAATGGATCAAGAAGATGTGGTTTCGTATAGGAGGATTAGGAGGAACTTAACAGAGGACCAAGGGGGAGAAGAAGGGCAGAAATGGTGGGGGAAAGGGGAAGAGGCAAACCATGAGAGACTCTTGAATGCTGACAAAAACTGAGGACTGGTGGATGTGGGGGGGAGGAGGGTGGGCATGGAGGAGGACACTTGTGGGGATGAGCACTGGGTGTTATGTGGAAACTAATTTGACAATAAACTATTTGTAAAAAAAATAAGATGTGGTTTAATACGATGGAATACTGCAATGGCACTGAGAAAGAATGAAATCTGGCCATGTGTAGCAACATGGATGGACCTTGAGGTGTTATACTGGAGCGAAATAAGTCAGGCAGAAGGACAGATGCCATATGTTTGCACGTATAGGAGGATTAGGAGGAACTTAACAGAGGACCATGGGGGAAAAGAAGGGGAAAATAGTGGGGGAGAGGGAGGGAGGCAAACCATGAGAGACTCTTGAATGCCAAGAACAAACTGAGGGCTGATGGGGGTGGGGGAAGGGATGGGGTTGATGGGCATGGAGGAGGCACTTGTGGGGATGAGCACTGGGTGTTAGGAAACCAACTTGACAATAAATGAAAGAAAGAAAGAAAGAAAGAAAGAAAGAAAGGAAGAGAGAGAGAGAGAGAGAGGAAGAAAGAAAGAAGAAAGAAAGAAAGAAAGAAAGAAAGAAAGAAAGAAAGAAAGAAAGAAAAAGAAAGAAAGGAAGGAAGGAAGGAAGGAAGGAAGAAGGAAAAGAAAGAAAGAAAGAAAAAGAAAGAAAGAAAGAAAGAAAGAAAAGAAAAGAAAGAAAGAAAGAAAGAAAGAGACTTTAAAAAAAAATTAAAAAATATCTTGAGTGGAAACAGTATTAGCCAAAATTCAAGACAGAGAACAGACTGATCTGGCTTTTTGTGGATTTGTTAAGAACACTTAGGGTTTTGTGGTATTTGATAGTAACTTCAAGAAAAATCCTAGAGTGTAGCCAAAGCAGAGTCTTGGGCTAAACCAGTGCTTATTTGTTTGCTGGGCACATGGTTGGCACTGAATGAAGTTTGCTGAGTTGAACACTGCCAAGGGTTGTAGTCAGGAGTCCAACTGAGAATTCTTCTGAATGCTCCTGAGGTATATAACACTAGATGGTAACATTTGTTGAGCTTTGAGGAACAGCCAGAGAGGAGTCTCCTACAACTCAGAAGGGGGTGCATTAACTGCTTGCCTGACTGGTGACATATTAACCCTCTTCTGGTTTCCTCTTTTTCATGTTTTGAGGTGAGAAATGAAGAGGAAATGTAACAGAAGACAATCATTTTTAAACTGCCAAAAACCAAGAGATCCAGGCTCATTCAAACTCTTCGAAACTCTGGCAAAACTGAGCACCTATCCAGATTCTTCCCACATGCTGCCTCAGGGCTACAAATATCAGATTGTAAAAAAGCATATTGCCTTTCTATAAATCAAAGCTACAAGACTTGGCCTTGATGAAATCCAGCTTTTCAGTGAGTCTCCATTTACACTCTGGCTCAGCCTGTGTCAGGCTTTCTTGAGTTTGGTTATATTAGCAAAAGCTGCACTCTTAACTTCATTAGAAAAAAAGGTGATGATGAGGTTAAAAATAATGAGCTCTTAGCATTTGGCAGAGACCAGTTTAAAGATCAAGTGTGTCACCAAGTCTTTTTAGAGCATGCACAAAAATTTGAAAATATCATGCCTGTTTTTGCCAAGGGCCAACTATTTTAAAGAGGGCTCTCAGCAGCTGTCTTTGGTCTCTTCAACACATAGTCTTTAAGACACTTCTAGATGGAACAGTCTAGAATCCTATCTAGTCTTACCCATACATTATACTTATGTGAAAACTAATATCCAAGCAGGGGAAGTGATTTGCCCAAGGTTCCAAAGCTAGTGGGTGGTAGAACTGAGAGAAGAATCTAAGAATTCTATCCTCAATCTGGTGCCCTAATCCCTTAAAACATGGTACTTTGTATATTAACCAGGTGTATACTCCGACTGATTATATCTAATAGGTCTATAATCCATGTTCTGTCAGTCCACTCTGCTGTCCAGTTGACTTGGGAAGAAAATACTGAGGGAGGGAAACAATAAAGTCAGATTCTGCTAAGGACACCTCCACCTACTTAGCATAGGTTTTGTTTTGGGAATGAGGTGGCATATTTCAAATGGAGTTTTCCTTTTAGATCTACTTAGAATGATTTTAAGCTGGAGAGATGAAGTTTTTGTACCATTTAAGAGCCAATAATTAACAATAGTCTAAAGATGTCTAAGGAAAGCCCCTTCCCTTATTAAAGACTTAATAGATACCAAGATAAAAGGATTATGGAAGAAGATCATCACTAAGATAAAGTTAATTTCTTGTCAATAGAGTAAAGGGGTAGCAGTATATGGCAAAGGGGGGTATTAAAATTTGGTGGGCAATACTACATACAAAGTACTTGACATATTTATCTCATTGAATCTTCCCAACAACAAGAGTGAGGGAGGTCTAATTCTTAGCCTCATTTTGAAAATTGGGGTAACCAGGCTCATGGAGGTAGACTAGCTTGTTGAAGACCACCCAGCTAGCAAAGGATAGAGCTGGGATTCAACCTCAGGGCTGTCTGGTTCCAAAGCACTCTTTCCATGATATATTTACCTCTGGGGATATTTGGCAAGCCTACAGAATTGGCCTTGGCATTTTCAGGGTCATTTTAAGAAGTTTTAATCCAAGAAAGTAGCAGTGACCCAGCCATCAGTTCCAAATTATCAAAACAAAGAAAAGTCCACCCAATCTCAATGCTCCTCCACTGATTCCTGGTTTTGAAATTTCTATAGGCAGTACCACCAGACTGAGGAACTTCAGTCTACTTCAAGTCTAGCTGGCAAAGTACACATGTGGCCATTTAGCACACTGGTCCCAGTCTTACCGTATTATTTAGACTCTGATGTTCAAACCTGATACTCAGACCACTCAAAGGAGCATTGCAAAGGCAAAAGTATATGATATGAGAACATGACTGGCTATTGAAGGGAATGAACTATATCATCTTAGAGATCTTTTTAAATTCTCAAAAAATTCTAATTTATATTTCCCTTTCTCTCTCGTACTTTCAACAAGCATGCACATGCACAAGCACAGACAAGCAAACTAGAAGCCTACAAAAATATAATAAAAATAGATACCTGATTTTGATTGTCCATAACAAGTTTAGCCCTTATAGGCCTCAGTTTGCCTCAAGTAAAATAAGGGAATACCTCATAAAAGTTGTAAAGATTCAAAGAGATGTTGAATGTCAACTGTTTAGCATAGTACATGGCACATAGCAAGCTCTCAATAAATGCTATCATTTTTACTGTTGTAATTATTATTTCAGTGCCAGCTGAAGAGAGAAAAAAGGAAGGGGAAAGTATTTCCATCTTCTGCTGAATCTTGAAGATAACTGTCAGTGTGACAAGAATCAAAAGGGTGACTCATGGGGAATGTTTCAGCTCTCTGAAGGTTGAAGGGTAAACCCCAGCTTACAGCTGGATCCTACACTTATCACACTATCTCATCAGGCTTGGACATGTTTATTCACTTCAAAACAGGTCTTGACTTTACTTCAAAGCTAAGACAAATAGGCTTTTGAAAAGTATATGAAGATCTTCTTGATTTAGCCAGAATTGAAAGCTTGAAGCTGTATTTTCAAAGATTCATTATGAATAATGAACACATCTGAATTTCTCAGTTTTAATAATTCTCTGTTCAAAGATGTTTTCCTTCAGGTTAATTTTTGCCCTTAATATTCGCTAAAGATATTTTTTCTGAAGATTCATTTGGAAATGTTTGCCAAATCCTCAGCTGACTACATATTAAACTGAAAACATCTTAACACATACAGGGTAACAAAAATGTTATTTTTAATAACTTTTAGGTTAACTTTATCATTTCAGAGATTAATGGTAATGAAGTAGAGACTTGGCTTAATTAGATTCTCTCACTGTCTCCATATGTATGTATGTGTGTGTGTACACATATGTATATATGTACTTAGATACACAGAGTATATTTTTAAAATATGTAAAAAATATCTGTAAAGTATAAATATATTTATATTTACTTATATTGTAAAATATTTATCTGTCTACCTATTTCAGAAAGCAGAGGTAGAGAGAAACATTCATCTATTCTCTTGGTGCCCTCTGGTGGCAGACCAAAATTCACAGAAGTCACATTTCAGAGAGAACGGAGGAACAGACTAGAAGGGTCTGTTTCCTCAGAGTTGCCAGACTGGGTATCTTAAAAATACATAAATTGGAGCTGTTCCTTAAAAGGGTCTCTTGTTTGTTTTCCCAAATCCATTACATTGTTACGATGTTGAGTTTTTCCTGAACAAGGTTCCATTTGGCCATTTGAGGACATAGACAACATTTGAGTTCCCTCAAATTGCACTGAGAACAACCCAGCTTTCTCTGGCCAATTTACAGAAAGAACTGCCCTCAGCCATATACATCTGTAGCAAAGACTGTACTGTTTAGTTTCCTCTTAATAGTATGGCTTCTATCCATACATATTTAGAGATAAGAATAAAATACATTTTGGGTCTCTGGGTGGCTCTGTCTGTTAAGCGTCTGACTTCGGCTCAGATCATATCTTGTTCGTGGGTTGGAGCCCCACGTCGGGCTCTGTGCTGACAGCCAGCTTAGAGCCTGGAGCCTGTTTCAGATTCTGTGTCTCCCTCTCTCTCTGACCCTCCCCTGATCAAGCTGTCTCTCTCTATCTCTCAGAAATAAATAAAAACATTTAAAAAATTAAAAAAAGAATAAAATACATTTTTACATACAACTGATAATAGATTTTCTAATTATCTTGGAAATAACTAATTATTTTCTTAGAAAATTATACTTAAGGCAGTAAAGCAAGATTATGTAGGATTAAAAAGTAGCTTCCCAGGGGAGCCTGGGTGGCTTAGTTGGTTAAGCGACCGACTTTCGCTTAGGTCATGATCTCGTGGTTCGTGGGTTCGAGCCCAGCGTAGGGCTCTGTGCTGACTGCCAGCTCGGAGCCTGGAGCCTATTTCAGAGTCTGTATCTCCCTCTCTCTCTGACCCTCCCTTGCTCACGCTGTCTCTCTCTCTCTCTCCTAGAAATAAATAAAAATATTAAAAAAAAAAAAAGTAGCTTCCCATCCAGTAAAAGGAAAAGATTGGCAATGTGGAGGGAGCTCAAGTGAGGTTAGAAAAGCTAAGTCAACATCAGTGATGCAAAGACAAGTACAACAACTTACTCTTGTTTTTAACATCACACATAAAACAGATCCACATTCCCTAAGGTTCAGGCTTACCCTGACAAACCTAGATTTAGATCTCAGCTTTGCCACTGAGCACAATCAATGCCTAATTGAAAAAATAATAATATCCATCACTCAAGGAGTTATAGTAAGGAATAAATGAGATAAAAAATACATTGCCCCACACTGCTCACATAGCCTGATTCCATGTTCCTTGAATACAAATAAAAATCTAAAAAGGCCAACTTGCTGGTTCCTAGCTTGAATATAATGATCTCAGTAATCGTAAAAGGAAAATGGTAGCTTGTGTAACTGAGGTGAGCTTGTAAATCACAACTGAGACAATGGGTAAGACTATGGGGCTGGTACTTGATTTCTTTTATAAATTAGTTGGGAAGAACTGTGAAGGTAGGTGAGTGGGGGTAGGCTAAAACTCTAAAGAGTAAATGAGTGGGAATACAGCTAGACAAATGCAAATTTGTTACCACTACTGCAGCATACAAAAAGGGACTTAATTTAAATGACAAGCCTGACTCTCCTGCACTGTTGGTGGGAATGTAAACTGGTACAGCCCCTCTGGAAAACAGTGTGGAGGTTCCTAAGGAAACTAACAATAGAACTCCCCTATGACCCAGCAATAGCACTGCTAGGAATTTACCCAAGGGATACAGAAATGTTGATGCATAGGAGCACATGTACCCCAATGTTCATAGCAGCACTCTCCACAATAGCTAAAACCTGGAAAGAGCCTAAGTGTCCATCAACAGATGAATGGATCAAGAAGATGTGGTTTATCTATACCATGGAATACTACATGGCAACGAGAAACAATGAAATCTGGCCATGTGTAGCAACATGGATGGACCTTGAGGGTGTTATGCTGAGCGAAATAAGTCAGGCAGAGAAAGACAAATATCATATGTGTGCACGTATAGGAGGATTAGGAGGAACTTAACAGAGGACCAAGGGGGAGAAGAAGGGCGGAAATGGTGGGGGAAAGGGGAGAGGCAAACCATGAGAGACTCTTGAATGCTGACAAAAACTGAGGACTGGTGGATGTGGGGGGAGGAGGGTGGGCATGGAGGAGGGCACTTGTGGGGATGAGCACTGGGTGTTATGTGGAAACTAATTTGACAATAAACTATTTGTAAAAATAAAAAAAATAAAAAAAAAAAATTAAAAAAAAAAAAAAAAAAAAAAAGACAAGCCTGGAGCAGAAGGTATTTAAGATACCTTCCCCAGTGCTAATATTAAAATAGACCTATCCTATATTTTGTCCCCTCAAGTGAAATAACTTGCTGTCCTCAAAACTAAATTGCTAAGAGCTGTCCTGCCTTCCCCTGTATTTCTTGAAAATTTCTGAAAACAAAATGTTCAGAAAGCTGAAAGTCAACTTTCTATCAGTCCAAATTGCCTGTCTCTCAAGGCAGCAGCATCAGGTTTGGGCACGCTGACACATTCTGCTCAATGAAGTGGGAAGAGAGAGAACTTAAGAATGACTGATGTTGTTCTAGGGATCAGAGCAGAGGCAAATCTCTCCCCATCATTTACGTACCTACCAACTTAGAAAATAAATAATTTAGAGAAGATGATTCAAATTGCTTTAAAATTTATTTTAAAAAGACTTAGGAATGACTCCTTAAGTATCAATTTTTTGATGCATTTAAGTTTTATTTACAAACCTGGATGTTCTTAGAGGCTGAAGGAAGGGAATGACAGAGAAACTTAAAACCAATATGTATAAGCCCTTTTCTATTAAAGAGCAAGTATAAATGGAAAAACACAATACTGAAATTATAATATATGTCAATTGAAAAATCATATCCCATTAAGTTAACAACTTGGCAGGAACATATAATCTCTGATATTTGTAGAGCAGCATCAGTTCTCATATATATTATCTTTTTTAATCCTCAGAATTATCCTATGAGGTTACACGTACAGAAGGTCCAGAATTTCTGAAACAATCTCACTCACACATCATTTTACTCTTTCTAAAAAGTAAATTCAGCATAAGTGTATAACAACCTAGGACTTCATTTCATATCTCTATCAAAGATATCATATGAAATAAATTTATAAATCCTGAAAGATCCTTGGTTACCATGTCTTTGTTCGGAAAACATGGTCAGAGAACATCTCTGGTATCACACAAAGATCAGAGCTTCAATCATGAGGTTAGTAGAGATGATCTCCTACTGGATCCTGGGGATAACAGATTATCACTATTTTCATTGCTCTTTAAACCAACCCACAGAATATGCTTTGGGACTGACCAAAAGCATAGGAAAATCACACTTTAATAATAAACTCAGTATGTTCTGAGGTCATTCATTTAAAAAATGGACTTTATGGTAAACTGAAGCTGGCATTTATTTTTGCTAAATATTATATGGAATATAATATTTATATTATATATAAAAATAAAAATTATATGGAATAACAACACAAAAGGCCCTATTTTGTTAGATTAATGATAAGAGACTAAGCATTCTGTGTCAATCTTGTATCCATTTGTTAATTAATTAGAACACTTAAAATGTAATGAGTCATGCAATGAGCTTCCATGTCTCCTTACTGCCTTCAAAATAAAGACCTGACCACTTAGTCAAGCATACAAGATGCATGATCTGACCACCAAATGCTAAAATTAGAAGAATACCTTCTAATACAACTTGTCATGATCTGTATAGGTGACGCTTCAGCAACTCTTGACTCAAAGTTCCTTGATCTTTTCATCATCAATGACCTTCACCTCCACTTCAGGTATTCACTTTTGAAGAGCAGTGATGTGGTAGACATATTAATGATACCCAAGATGTTCATGTGGTAATCCCCAGAAACTGCTATTATGTTACCTTATGTGGCAAAAGAGACTTTGCAGATATGATTAAGGTAAGTATTTTGAGATGGGAAGATTATGTTGGATTATCTGGGTAGGCCCAATATAATCACAAGGTTCTGGCAGGAGTGTCAGAGAGATAAGGTAATGTGATGACAGAAGCAGAGGTGAGTTAGTGAAGGAGTAAGAGAGAAGGAGAGAAGAGAGGAGAGAGAGAGAGAGAGAGAGAGAGAGAGAAATTAATTTGAAGATGCTATGCTTTGAAAATAAAGGAAGGAGCCACAAATCATGGAGTACAGACTTCTTAAAGCTGGAAAGGGCTAAAAGAGATGCAGCATTGTCAACTAATTTTATATTTCTGACTTCCAGACTTGTTAAGATGATACATTTTATTTGTTTTAAGCCAAAAAGTTTGTGGTTATTTTTTTACAGCAGCAATAGGAAATTAATATAAATTTTGGTACCTATAAATGGTATGCTGTAACACAAAATACTTTAAAATTGTGGAAGTCAAAATTGTAATAAAATTGTAGAGGTGGCTTTGTAATCAGGCAGTGATCGGAATTTGGGGGAGAGCATGATAGAAATAGTCTAGACTGGGGCGCCTGGGTGGCTTAGTCGGTTAAGCGACCGACTTTCGCTTAGGTCATGATCTCGCGGTTCGTGGGTTCGAGCCCCGCCTTGGGATCTGTGCTGAATGCCAGCTCAGAGCCTGGAGCCTATTTCCAAATCTGTGTCTCCCTCTCTCTCTGACCCTCCCCTGCTCACGCTGTCTCTCTCTCTCTCCTAGAAATAAATAAAAAATATATTAAAAAGAAAAAGAAATAGTCTAGACTGCCTTGAATAAAGTGTGAGAATGTGCATATTAACAATTCTGATAGTGAAGGCTCAGAAGGAAGTGAAGAGCACAATATGGAAACCGTATATTGTCTTAGGGCACACTGATTTGTTATAAACAGACTATTGGTAGAATTATGGATGTTATAGATGCTAGTGATGAAGGTTCAGGGAAAAAATGATGAACATATTATTAGAAATTGAAGGAAAAAGGATTCTTGCTATAATAATGGTAGAAAACTTACCTGGTTTGTGTC
Organism: Proteles cristata cristata; assembly: GCA_017311185.1. NCBI lineage: Eukaryota > Metazoa > Chordata > Mammalia > Carnivora > Hyaenidae > Proteles > Proteles cristata. The sequence continues at coordinate 48,496 of JAESUZ010004756.1, forward strand.
CTACAATTAGGTGGGAAGCAGAACTAATTAAGCAGTGAACTTAAGTTATTTAGCTGAAGAGATTTGCAAGAAAAGTATCAAAGATGTAGCCTCTTGCTGTTCATACTAAAACATGAGAGCAAACGCATAAATTGAGGAAAGAATTGTTAAGTAAAATGGAGTATGTCTTCTAGGACTAGATAATTTAGGAAAGTCTCAGCCTGTACAGATTGCAAAAGATTCTAAAATTAGGAAATTCACTGTCAGGAAAACATATTCTGGAGAGAAAGCCAAGGGTATGGCTAGATAGCCTTTAGCTAGTAACTCAGAAGGATCAAAAGATCACAGCACTTACAAAGGGGGCTCTTAAAAGAGATTATGCATATGACTCCTCAATCCCTTTATCTATCTCAGTAAAAGCCAGAATTAGACATGGAATGGCTAAGAGGATTATTTAGGAAAGACTTGTGGAGAACCTTCTTGCCTAATGGAATGAATCTCAATGACATACCTGTGGTACCCACAGAATTTTGAAGATGTCATACCAACATAAACACTGCCAGCTTGGCCTCAAAAGGACAGAAAGTAGATGAAATGAAAGAAGGCGGTCAGACCCTCAAAATTTTACAAGCAGGTAACAGGTTGATATAGCTACTCAGCTTCAAACACATGCTACTTTTCATGAAAAAGGATGACTCAGAGGGTGGAGATACAAGCCCAAAGGATTGAGCCACAATTCACAGAGAGTTATTCCCGGCCCTGAAATCTAAAAAATTTGTCCATTTTAATTTCAAAATTTCTTGGTATCGGTGACTCATTTTTCCTTCCATTTTCTCCCCTTTCTAATGGGAATATCTATACCTACTATCCTATATCTTTTCCTATCACTGTATTTTGGGAGCAAACTACTTGTTTTCTAGATTCATAGGTGAACACATGGTAAGAGACGTCAACCTAGGATGAACTACAAGAGATTCACCCATATCTAGTTTAAATTATTTAGATGATGAGATTTGTGACTTTTGAGCAGATAATAATTAGTTGACATTTTAGACTTTGGGTTGATGCTATTATCAGTTGGGACTGTGGGGGAACATGGATGGAATAGTCTGGATGTATTTTGTATGTGGGATGGATGTGAATATTTTGGGGCCAGAGTGTGTATTGTAGTGAACAGGATAATGATTCTCCAAAATGTCCCTATCTTAATCTTCAGAACCTGTAAATAAGGTCACCTTACATGGAAAAAGTGCAAACAACTAGTCAGTTATTTTGTATGATTCAGTCAACTTGGAGTTTTAAACGTCTTCTCATGATTATATTTAGGCTATGCATTTTTAGGAAGAAGTGATGCTGTACCCTTCTGAGTGCATCATATTAATGATACAAGATGTTAATACATCTTATTACTGGTGATGCCAGACTTTTCTACCATAAAAACACTATTTTCCCCCACCACATTAATAAGTATCTTACAGAAAGATATTTTGAGACTATGTAGATATTCTGATTCTTGCCATATTTTGATCCACTAATTTTAGTATTTGTTAATTATTCTTGTCTGCAAATCTTGTTATTTATTGTAGTGATTTGCTATTTTTCTTATTCATCCTAATTTGTTAAATAAAATTCTATGGTAAGAAAGAGCTGTTAATTCTCCCACTTATGTATTTGTTCACATAGGTATGAAATCATATATAGTTACTTTTTTCTCTGGATTATAATTCAATAATATCATTAATATCATTATTTTTTTTCTCAAATATTCTATGACCATTTGGACCAATTTCATGTTGGCTCCTGTGTCCTTTCATTGTGTCCCTGCAATTTGTTAGTACTTCTTTACTTTCTGGCACCAAAAGACATTCTAATCTCATTTCATATTTTCTATGCTCCAGACATGGAATCAGCTATTTCTCCAAACAGTCCTGGTTATTTAATTGGAGAATGTATTTAGAAACCAAGATCTGGCTACTAAGTGTGCTTATTACTATGGGAAGGACACTGCTTCTAGGCCCTCTCAGCAGACAGAGATACATACTTATCGATATTAACTTGTGTATCTATCTGTGTATTTCTAAAAAATGAGTTCCCGTTGATTCTTTTCATTCTAATAAAGTACCACAATAATAACTGTAACCTTCACCCTTTGTTTATTTTTAATGTCTGTCTCCAGTAGCAATAAATCTAGTTTTTAATATTAATAATATACTTATTTATTTAATCCTAGGATATAAGTACATTAGTGTCAGAATTGCTAACCCATACCCTTGTGAGAAATAAATTTAGCAACTAGAATAAATTGTCTGTGTACAGTTTTTTTTTGTCTTTAGTCTTAAAATATAGAGTAAAAATACTGTTTTCCAAATTACTTCTGTTAGTTTTTTTTATTTTTTATTTTTGTCCCGTCCTCTTCAATATGGCTGTTACTCATTTGTAATATAAGGTTCATTTGATACTGTGTGTACTTTGCTTTGGGTTCTTCCCACTTTCTGGTTGATTTTATATATTTAGTTAGTTTGAGTACATGAAATATTACTGATTCTATAAATCAGACCTATGCAAAAATAAATCCACAAAAGTTTGCTCAAAGAGTGGCTCCTCTCTTATCCCTACTACACCACTGTCATCCCATTCTTACCAACATATGCCTGTCAAAAACCAATTCATTATGTTCTGGTTTACCTGTCCTGTAAATCTTTTATACAATGAGCAGACCCATTCTATTTTCTTACAACCCCTTCCTTCTTACGTGAAGGGTAGTATATTACAGATACACTTTTGCATTATGCTGTTTTAATTTAAGAACATATAATGGAAATCATTCCATATGGCATGTAGAGATCTTCCTCATTTAAAAAATTAAATATATTTTGTTAAACAAAATATGTCCAAAATATTATCATTCCCACATGCAACAAATACGAAAATTTTTATTTTGTTTGTATTTTCTATTTATTTTTAAATAATTATAGATTCATAGGAAGTTGCAAAGACAGTACAGAAAGGTTGCATATAACTGTCACCTACTTTCCCCCAAAAGGTGACATTTTACATAACTACAATATAATATTAAAGAAGAAAATTAATATGGGTATAATGTTATGTGATCTTATCACATGTAACCACAACCACAATTAAGATACTATTCCATCATCTCAAAGATCTCCCTAATGCTACTCTTTATAGTTATACCCACCATTCTTAGTCCCTACCATCACTACACACTGGAAACCATTTATATGTTTTCATCTCTATAATTTTAGCATTTTCAGAACGTTATTCAAATGGAATTATACAGGATGTAACCTTTTGAGATAGGCCTTTTTACTCTGCATACTGCCCTTGAGCCATCCCAGTGGTTGTGTATATCAATAATTCACACTTTACTGTTGAGTGGTATTCCATTATATGAATTACTGCAATTTGTTCAACTATTCACCCACTGAAGGACATCTACATTGTATACAGTTTTGAGCTATTACAAATAAAGCTTCTATTAACATACCTGTAGAGGTTTCATGTGAACATATTATTTCTCTGGGACAAATGCCTAGGAGTGTAAATGATGATTTATATAGTAAGTACATGTTTAGTTTTCTTTTAATAACCTGCAAAACCTTTTGACCTATACCATTTTATGTTTCCACTAGAAGTGTATGAGTGATCCATTTTCTGTGTACTCTGACCAGCATTTGGTGTTACCACTATCTTTTTAATTGTTCTAATAGGTATGTAGTAATGTCTCGCTGATGATATTAATTTACATTTCCCAATGCCTCATGACCTTAAACACCTTTTCAGGTACTTATTTGTCAACCATAAATCTTTTTCATGTCTTTTGCTCATTTTCTAATTGGGTTGTTTGATTTTACTATTGAGTTTTAAGGTTCTCTATATATTCTAGACATGATGAGTCCTTTGTCATATATGTGGTTTACAAATATTTTCTGAAAATTGGTAGCTTGTTTTCATCATTTAACAGGGTCATTCGCAGAGCAAAGTTTTTTTTTGATTTTGATGAGTCAATTTTGATTTCTTTTATGGTTAATGGTTTACTTTTGCTGTCATGTCTAAGTCTTCAATAAGACTCTTCAATACGTTCAAAAGATTTTCTCCTATGTATCTTCTAAAAGTTTTATAGTTTTAAATTTAAATGTATAATCATTTTAAGTTGATTTTTGTATAATATTCTTGAGGTTTAGGGTGAAGTTCACTTTTGTTGCCAATAACTATGCAATTGCAACTATTTGTTAAAAAGTCTATCATCTTTCTCCTTTGAAATACTTTTGAACCTTTCTCAAAAACAATTTGGCTGTACTTTGTGAAGCTATATGTGGATCCTCTATTCTCTTCCATTGATCCATATATTTATCTATCTGCCAATCTCACACTGTCTTGATTCTTGTAACAACACAGTAAGAATTAACATTAATAATACCTCTCAATTTATTCTTTATATGTGTAGCTCTGCTTGGTTCCTTTGTTTTTCACATATTTTAGTATAATCTTTATAGATGAAACACTGCTGAGACTTTGACATCAAATACTTAAACTTATATCAATTTGGGAAAGAATGGATATCTTAATTACAGTTGAGTCTTCCTCCACACAGGATGTGTCTCAATCTACCTACATTTTCTTTGATTTTTCATCAGCATTTTATGTAATTTTCAGCATATAAATGCTATAAATGTTTTATTAAGACACATCTAAGTATTTCACTTGTTTTGGTTTGTAAAACAGATTGTATTTTTAATTCATTTCCACATTCATTGCTAGTATATAAAAATACAATTGAGTTTTTGCATGGCCTGGCCTGTATTACCCTGTAACCAACCAGTAAACTCCTTTATTAGTTTGTAGGACATTTTCTTAATAGATTCCTTGTGATTTTCTGGTGAAGAATCATGCCATCAACAAATAGAAATGTTTTATTTCTTATGTTCTGAACTATATGTGTGTTTTATCTATCTCCTTTTCTTGCCAAATTGATACACTGGGTAGAAATTCCATTACTATGTTGAACAGTAGTGGTGAGAAAAGTGGTCTTATGTTATTCACTTTTCAAAGGAAAGCATTCAATATTTGCATAAAGTCTGATATTAGTTATAGGGTTTGTTTGTTTATTATCTATTTATTTATATATTTATTTTTCTCATTAAACTTTTCTTTTAATGGGTCTCAAATTCTGTGACAGATTTTTGGTCAAGTTATTTCCATTAAAAAGTACTGATTTTAAAAACTAATAACTTCAAACACACAAAAACAAATGGTTCTTAGCTTATTCTCTTTGCTTCTGAAGGTTTTATGATTGCATTTATCATTAACCAATCTTTTACTATTAAACTTAAATGGCCAATTGACACAAACAGTTCTGAGACTGTTACTTCCACCACTGATTAGGACTGGGGTGACAGGTATTGGGGATAATATTCACTTAGCCCTGAGCTTTCTGGGCAGACTTGGTGACCTTGCCAGCTCCAGCTGCCTTCTTGTCCACTGCTTTGATGACACCCACAGCAACCGTCTGTCTCATGTCCTGAACAGCAAAGCAGCCCAGAGGAGGATAGTCAGAGAAGCTTTCAACACACATGGGCTTGCCAGGGAACCATATCAACGATAGCAGCATCACCAGATTTCAAGAACTTGGGACCAACATCTTCCAGCTTCTTTCCAGAACGACGGTCAATCTTCTCCTTCAGCTCAGCAAACTTGCAGGTGATGTGAGCTGTGTGACAGTCCAGCACAGGTGCATAGCTGGCACTGATTTGGCCTGATGGTTCAGGATAATCACCTGAGCTGTGAAGCCAGCTGCTTCCATTGGTGGGTCATTTTTGCTATCACCAGTCACATTGCCTGAGGAACATCTTTGACAGATGCGTTCTTGACATTGACATTGAAGCCCACATTGTCCCCAGGAAGAGACTCACTCAAAAACTTCATGGTGCATTTCAACAGACTTTACTTCAGTTGTAACGTTGACTGGAGCAAAAGTGACCACCATGCCAGGCTTGAGAACAGTCTCCACTCGACCCACAGGGACCGTACTAATACCAACAATTTGTAGACATCCTGGAGAGGCAGACGCAAGGGCTTGTTAGTTGGACAGTTGGTGGCAGGAGAAGTGCAATCCAGAGCTTCAAACAGTGTTCCACTGGCATTGCCATCTTTACGGGTGACTTTCCATCCCTTGAACCAAGGCAGGTTAGGCACTTGAAGCTCAGCATGTTGTCACCATTCCAACCAGAAATTGGCATAAATGCTATCTGTCAGGGTTGTAGCCAATTTCTTAACGTTGGTTCTGACTTCCTTAACGCGTTCCTCATATCTCTTTATGGCTGTAGGATTTGGCTCAGTGGAATCCATTTTGTTAACACCAACAATAAGCTGTTTATACACCCAGTGGACCCAGAAGCCAGGAGGGCATGCTCTGGTCTACCCATTCTTGGAGATACCTTTGAAATTCGCCAACACCAGCAGCATGATCAGGACAGCACAGTCAGCCTGAGATGTGCCTGTAATCATATTTTGATAACGTCTCTGTGTCCTGGGCATCAATGATGGTCACATAGTACTTGCTGGTCTCAATTTCCATAGGAGATATCAATAGTGATACCACGTTCACGTTCGACTTTCCAGTTTATCCAAGACCCAGGCATACTTGAAGGAGCCCTTTCCCATCTCAGCAGCCTCCTTCTCAAATTTTCAATAGTTCTTTTGTCGATCCCTACATTTGTAGATCAGATGACCAGTAGTGGTAGACTTGCCCAAATCTACGTGTCCAATGGTGACGATGTTGATATGAGTCTTTTCCTTTCCCATTTTGGATTAGGTTTAGCGGTGGTTTTTACACCTGTGTTCTGGCGGCAAACCCGTTATGGAAAAAAAGCATATCTATTTATTTTTATTAGTGTTCTTTAACAAGTTGGGTCATTATCTCTATTGTTAATTTGCTGATTTTTGCTTGTGTTTTTGTTTTTGTAAATGAATGATTTCTTCAAATACTTTGCATAAATAGGTATGTTCATGTGATTTTGCTTCTTTAGCCTGTTAATATGGGAGATTATATTGGTTGATTTTTTTGTTTTATTTATTTCTAGGAGAGAGAGGCAGCCGTGAGCAGGGAAGGGTCAGAGAGAGAGGAGTCACAGACTGAAACAGGCTCCAGGCTCTGAGCTGGCAGTCAGCACAGAGCCCGACGCAGGGCTCGAACCCACGAACCACGAGATCATGACCTAAGCGAAAGTCGGATGCTTAACCAACTAAGCCACTCAGGCGCCCCTATATTGGTTGATTTTCAAATCAATTCAGCTGCCTTACTTTCCTGGAATAAATTCCACTTGGCCATTATGTACACACACACACACACACACACACACACACACACACGGTGAGTTCTATTTGCTAACATATTGTATTATTTTCTAAATATTTATTTAAATTTAGGTTAGTTAATATACAGTGTAGCACTGGTTTCAGGAGTAGAACCCAGTGATTCATCACTTACATATAACACCCAGTGCTCATCCCAACAAGTGCCCTTAATGCCCATCAGCCATTTAGCTCATCCCCCCACCCACCTCCACTCCAACAACCATGTTTGCTCTATTTAAAGTCTCATCCGGTTTTCTTCCATCTCTTGTGTTTATATTTCTTTTCCTTCCCCTATGTTCATCTGTTTTGTTTCTTAAATTCCAAATATGAGTGAAATCATATGATATTTGTCTTTCTCTGACTTTCACTTAGTATAGTACAATCTAGTTCCATCCATGTTGTGCAAATGTCAAGATTTCATTCTTTTTGATCATTGTATAGTATTCTATTGTGTGTGTGTGTGTGTATGTACACGCATACATACACATACACCACATCTTCTTTATCCATTCACCATTTGGATATTTGGGTTCTTTCCATGATTTGGCTATTGTTGATAGTGCTGCTATAAACACTGGGGTGCACTGTCCCTTTAAATCAGCATTTTTGCATCCTTTGGATAAATACCTAGTAGTACAATTGCTGGGTCGTAGGGTAAGTTCTATTTTTAATTTTTGAGGAATCTCCATACTGTTTTCCAGAGTGGTTGCACCAGTTAGGAATCCCAACAACAGTTCAACGCCCCTCTCTGCCTCCTCACCAACATCTGCTGTTTCCTGAATTGTTAATTTTAGCCATTCTTACAGGTGTTAGGTGACATATCACTGTGGTTTCGATTTGTATTTCATGAGCATTTTTTCATGTGTCTGTTAGCCATCAGGATGTCTTCTTTGGAAAAGTGTCTATTCATGTCTTCTTCCCATTTCTTCACTGGATTATTTATTTTTTGGAGAGTTGAGTTTGATAAGTTCTTTAGAGATTTTGGATTCTAACCCTTTACCCAATATCTCATTTGCAAGTATCTTCTCTGATTCTGTCAGTTGCCTTTTAGTTCTGTTGATTGCTTCCTTCACTGTTTTTTATCTTGATGAAGCTTTTCATCTTGATGAGGTCCCAATAGTTAACTTTTAGCTTTTGTTTCCCTTGCCACCAGAGACATGTTTAGCAAGAAGTTGCTGCAGCCAAGGTCAAACAGGTTGCTCTCTTTGTTTTCTCCTCCAAGATTTTGATGGCTTCCTATCTTACATTTAGGTCTTTCATCCATTTTGAATTGTTTTTGTGTATGGTGTAATAAAGTGGTCCAGTTTCTTTTTTTTTTTTTTTAATGTTTTATTTATTTCTAGGAGAGAGAGAGAGAGACAGCGTGAACAGGGGAGGGTCAGAGAGAGGGGGGTCACAGACTGAAACAGGCTCCAGGCTCTGAGCTGGCAGTCAGCACATAGCCCGACGCAGGGCTCGAGCCCACGAACCGCGAGATCATGACCTAAGCGAAAGTCGGACGCTTAACCAACTAAGCCACCCAGGCGCCCCTAAAGTGGTCCAGTTTCATTCTTCTGCATGCCACTGTCCAGTTCTCCCAACACCATTTGTTAAAGAGACTGTCTTTTTTCCATTGGCTATTCTTTCCTGCTTTGTCAAAGATTAGATGGCCATATATTTGTGGGTCCATTTCTGGGTTCAATATCCTGTTCCACTGATCTATATGTCTGTTTTTGTGCCAATACCATACTGTCTTGAGGATGACAGCTTTGTAATACAGCTTGAAGTCATGTACTGTGATGCCTCCATCTTTGGTTTTCTTTTTCAACATTACTTTGGCTATTCGGGGTCTTTTCTGGTTCCACACAAATTATAGAATTGTTTGTTCTAGCTCTGTCAAGAATACTGGTGTTATTTTGATAGAGACTGCATTGAATATGTAGATTGCTTTGGGTAGTATAGACATTTTAACTATTTATTCTTTCAATCCATGAGCATGGACTCTTCTTCCTTTTTTTATGTCTTCTTCAATTTCTTTCTATAGCTTTCAGCATATCAATCTTTACTTTTTTGGTTAGGTTTTTTTTCCCAGATATCTTATGGTTTTTGGTACAATTGTGAATAGCCTCTGCTTTTCTTTCTTGTTTCTAGCCAGAGCTGTGTACATCTCAGCTTTGCTAATCTGAGTGGACTGAGACTGAAGATGGATCTTCCTAGTGCTCTGAGAGGACTGAGAAGCTGGTTTCTCATGTCATTGTTCCTCTCCTGGTAAAAGGAAGTTTCTCCAGCTGGGAAGTTCCTTCTTGGCACTGAACAACACCATTTTGTAGACTGGGATGACGTAGGCAAAATGAGGTTAGTTTTCTTTCTCTTCTTGTACAGTTCTCAGTTTTTAAAGTGCCATTGTGTCATTAAAACTTCCTAAGTGAACTCTAGAGATCTCCCAGAGCTAATTTTCTCACAGACATCTATCCAATCATTGATAATGTTGGAGGATGCAGAAGCTGGGTTCTTCAGTCTTGCCATTTTTCCTTCCATGCTTTTTGTTGCTTTTCTGTTACTAATTTTTAGTTTCATTCAATTGTGGTCAGAGAAAACACCATGCATAATTTTATTTTTTAAGGTTTTTCATTTGTTTTATAACCCAGGATATGGTCTATCTTGGTATGTGTTCCATGGATACATGAAAATAATTGTATATTCTGCGGTTGGTGGTTAGAGCATTGTATACATCCTGATGGTATATTGTGCTCTTGAATTCTCCTAAATATTTTCTGATACTCTATCTAGTTGCTCTTTCAGTTATTGAGAGGGATATTAAAGTCTTCAAGTTTAACTGTGGATTTTTTAATTTTTCCTTTCAGCTCTACAAATTTTTGTTTCATGTTATTTGAAATTTTGTTATTACATAAACATTTAGGATTACTATGTCTTCTTGAACACTTTTGAGAATTCCAGTATAACTACAGTGCTTCTGAGTGTACCTCTTTGTAGAGATTCTTAGGGGTTGCATTAGGTATACTCATCACAGGCTACTGGTGTGAACATTTTACCTGTTTGGTGAAATAAACAAACCTTACCTCCTTTGATGTTCTTTATGCTCCCTCTCTTATAAAACAATTGTCTTAAACACTTCTTTCACATACATTTAGCATCATATAAGATCATATTGTAAATTTTGTTTAATTTCAATAAAGCTGGAAAAACTACTTTAACCATCAAACATAACTGAGAAAACTCAAGACAAAAAGGAAAGTTTATGAAATTTACCCATTTTATTGCTTTTTCTATTGTTCATTTTTCCTTCCTGATATTCTATGATTCCTTCTTTTGCTGTGTCTTTGTTTAGAGAACTCTCTTTAGCCATTTAATTAATGACAGGACTGCTGGCTACATTTTCTTAGTCTTCTGTTGTTCTAGCCTTAGCCTTCTGTTGTTCTAACAGTTCAGTTTCTTTCTCTTTGCGAGAGAGAGAGAGAGAGAGCGAGAGAGAGAGAGAGAGAGAGCACCAGAGCCAGGGAGGGAGAGAATCTCCACAATGGGTCTGCAGCTTGATGTGGAGCTCAATCTCATGACCATGAGATCATGACCTGAGTTTAAAATCAGGACAAGAATCAGACACTTAACAAACTGAGCCACTCAGACACCCCCTAGTTTCTTTCCCGTCTTCCCCATTCTATTGTTAAGCACATCCACTGGATTTTAAAGAACTTACTGTATTTTTCAGTTCTATAATTTTCACTTGGTTCTTTTTTGTATCTTTTATATCATTTTACATCCTCTATTTATTTGCTGAATCTGTACTTCTTTGCAGAAACCTATTATTACTTTGCTAAGATTCTCTTTTTTTTTCTTTCAATTGAATTCCTAATGGTTCATTAGAGCATTTTTATAACGGCTGCTTTAAAATTCTTGTCAGACCCTGCATTAGCACTCCTAGGGATATACCCAAGGGATACAGGAGTGCTGACACATAGGGGCACATGTACCCCAATGTTCAGAGCAGCACTCTCAACAGTAGCCAAAACATGGAAAGAGCCTAAGTGTCCATCAACTGACTACTGGAGTAAGAAGATGTGGTTTATCTACTCAATAGAATACCACATGGAAATGAGAAAGGATGAAATCTGGCCATGTGTAGCAACATTGATGGACCTTGAGGGTGTTATGCTGAGTGAAATAAGTCAGGCAGAGAAGGACAGATACCATATGTTTGCACGTATAGGAGGATTAGGAGGAACTTAACGGAGGACCATGGGGGAGAAGAAGGGGGAAAAACAGTGGGGGAGAAGGGAGGGAGGCAAACCATGAGAGACTCTTGAATGCTAGAACAAACTGAGGACTGATGGGGTGGGGGGAGGGGAAGGGGGGTGATGGGCATGGAGGAGGGCACTTGTGGGGATGAGCACTGGGTGTTATATGGAAACCAACTTCACAATTAACTATTAAAAAATTACAAACTAACGTAAACAAGATGAGAACTGAAAAAAAATTTCTTGTCAGATAATTAGCATCGGTGTCATCTTGGTCTTTTCTCATTCATGTTGTGATCTTCCTGGTTCTTGGTATTATTTTGACAAATGATTTTCAACTGAAGCCTGCAGATTTTGAGTATTATGTAACCCTTGTTCTTACTTATATCTTCTGTTATAGCCAGCCTCCTCTGACACTGGCACTATAGAGGAGGAGGAGTACTGCCTCATTACTATCAGGACAGAGTGAAAGTCAAGGTTTTCCACTTGGCCTCTACTGACATCCCAATGGAAGGGAAGAACTTCTTGTTACTGATAGGTAGGAGTTCAAGCTTTTCACTTAGGCCTCTGCTGATAACTCTCTGGCTGGAGAGGGAGGGTATCTCATTATTCTTCCTGAAATGGTCTCCTCTACACTGACACAGTGTGGTGGCCATATTACTACTGACTGGGGTTAAAGTTCTGTATTTCTATCAGGCCTCTCCTCTGGCTACTCCAGTGTCAAATAGGCATGGCTGTATAGGTGCTTCATGTGATCTCCACTGACACCATTGGGAGTGTGGGAAGGTGTCTCATTACCACCAGGTGAGGATGAAATTCTGGCCTTTTTGACACTACCACACAGAGTCAGGGGGAGGGAGGCTCAGGTGCCTTGTTACAGACTGGAAAAGATAGAAGTCTAGCTTCCCTGCTTAGTATTTGCTGGAAGGGATGGAAGTGGGGGTCACAATTTTTCTGTGCTATTTTGCTGAAGTAAAGGTGTTATTATCTAATTTTTTTCTGTTATGGGGCTGTCCCTTTCCAGGTCCTTTGCTAGAGAGAGTAGGCTTTTGTTGATACTTTTTTTTTTCTTTTACTGTACCTGTTGGCGTTCTTAGGCTGGCAGTTTCTACACTACCCAATCTGGAGGATATGAGGCAAAAACAAAATCCCACTGACTCAAGGTCATGTCATTCCTTAGGTCCTAAGGTTCCTAGCCAGTGCGGTCTGCCTTCTTCTCTCCATATTTCAGAGTATTCTTGTGATTGATTATGTGTGTGTGTTATTCTTTCTTTATGGTATTTTTGTCATGTGAATCTTTTGGTTATATTAAAAAAATTAATAACATTTAAAGCTGTAGATACTTTTCAGTGCTTGTCCTACATGACATTTCTTGATAAACTGAGAATACTGTCCACTCTTTCCTTCCTAAGACTCTTTCCTTTCCAGGGGTCTATGGCTCCCCTATCTCCAGGTTCTGTCACTGACCATTCCTTCTCAATCTGTTTTGTAATCCCTTCAATTGGCCCTTCTAACATTGGTACTCCTTAGATTTCAATTCTTGGTCTAACCTTTATTCTCTCACTACAGGTATTCCTTAGGCAAGAATGCTCACTCACATTGTCTTAAACACTATCTCTATGCTGTTGAGGTTAACTCTATTCCTCTAATCTTGTCTTCCTCTCTGAAGTCAGATGTTTCACAGGCATATGTATCTTAACTTGTCCTAAACTGAGCTCTCCCTCTCCCTCAACCTTATGTATCTCAGTAAATGGTAACTTCATCCTTCCAACTGCTCAGATAAAAAAGAAAAGAAAAACTTGAAGTGACCCATGACTCCTCTCTTTCTCATACATTTCAAATGTGATTGTCAGTAAATCCTGTTGGCTCTGACTTCAAAATATATTTAGAATCTGACCACTTCTTACCATCTCCACTATTACTACTCTCATGCAAGATACACCATTTATTAAAAAAGTTTTTTTACAAATAGTTTATTGTCAAGTTGGTTTCCAAGTAACACCCAGTGCTCATCCCCACAAGTGCCCTCCTCCATGCCTATCTCCCCCCTCCCCCCCCACACCCTTCAATCCTCAGTTTGTTCTCAGCATTCAAGTCTCTCATGGTTCGCCTCTCTTCCTCTCCCCCACCATTTCCCCTCTTCTTCTCCCCCACGGTCCTCCGTTAAGTTCCTCCTAACCCTCCTATACGTGCAAACATATGGTATATGTCCTTCTCTGCCTGACTTACATCGCTCAGCGTAACACCTTCAAGGTCCATCCATGTTGCTACACATGGCCAGATTTCATTCTTTCTCATTGCCATGTACTATTTCATCATATAGATAAACCATATCTTCTTGATCCATTCATCTGTTGATGGACACTTAGGCTCTTTCCAGTTTTGGCTATTGTTGAGAGTGCTCCTATGAAGATTGGGGTACATGTGCTCCTATGCATCAGAACTCCTAATAGCACTGCTAGGAATTTACCCAAAAAATTTTTGACGTTTTTATTATTGAGAGAGAGAGACACAGCATGAGCATGGGAAGGGCAGAGAGAAGCGGAGACACAGAATCTGAAAGAGGCTCCAGGCTCTGAGTTGTTAGCGCAGACCCCCAACACAGGGCTCAAACTCACAAACCGTGAGATCGTGACCTGAGCCAAAGTCAGACACTTAACTGACTGAGCCATCGAGGCGCCCCAAGATACAACCTTTTTTTTTATTGCATTACTGAAACAGCTTCCTAATTAGTTTCCTTCCTTCTACTCTTATATTCATATAGCATCCGGAATAGTCCTGTTAAACATAAGTCAAACTGTGTTATTTCTCTGGTTAAAAACCTCCTTCTATTTTACTCAGATATAGCAAAATCACAAAGTGGTTCCGATCGATTCTAAGGACCTATGGAAGCTACTCAGCTTTCCTCTATTTTCTTTCTGAATCTATCTTTTTGGGTTTTTTTTTTTGTTTGTTTGTTTTGTTTTGTTTTTGATTAATCCTTTCTAGCTAATCAGGTCTCCTTTTTGTACTTTGAACATGATAGGCACACTTCTGCCTCAGGGGTAATATGCTTACCATTTCTTCAGCCTAAAATGCTTTTCCCTCAGATATCTGAATGAAATCACTCCTTTATTTCCTATGGATCTCTGTTCAAAAGTTGCCTTCTCAGTGAGGTCATCCAGTATTTAAAAATGGAAAACCACTTTCCAACACTTCCTATTCCCCTTCTCTGCTTTATTTTTCTTCTTAATGCTCAGTACCATCTAACATACTATATATTGTACTTATTTTGAATACTGTTTTTCTACTTCTTTTAGAATGTAATTTCCATGAGGGTTGTATCTCTAAGGCCTAAAATAGAACCTGGCAGGGGCATTTGGGTGGCTTAGTTGGTTAAGCATCTAATTCTTGATTTTGGCTCAGGTCATGATTTCATGGTTTGTGAATTCAAGCTCCATGTTGGGCTCTGTGCTGACAGCATAGGGCCTGCCTGGGATTCTCCCTCTCCTTCTCTCTCTCTGCCCCTCCCCCACTTGCATGCCTTCTCTCTCTAAATAAATAAATAATTAAAATTAACTTAAAAAATAAAATAGTACCTGGCAAATACTAGTTACTCAATACATATTGGTTGAATGAATATCAATTAGTCAGTTAATCATTAAATGAAATTTGGGCTTTAGATCAAGAGTCAGGAAATTACAGCTCATAGGCCTGCTCCCTGTTTTGTAAGTAGAGTTTTATTGGAATACTCATTTGTTTACATGCTTTCACAATACAAAGGTAGAGTTGAATAGTTGTAAAAGATTTCTATGATCTGCAAAGCCTGAAACATTTACCATATCATTCTTTGAGAAAAGTTTGCTACTTCTGACTTTATACAGTCAAACTAATTCCTAGATACTGCTTTCTGGATATCCTTCAGGAATCGCAAGTCCAACCTGCCCCTAATTAAGTTTTCTCCCATCTTCCTCCAAACTTAAACATTCTGTATTTCTTATATGTATGGAGTATAACCCCATTCATCCAGTCAGCCACATCAGAAATCCAAAATTCAGACATCTTCCTCTCCCACAATTTCCACTACCAGTAACTATGTCTTATACTTTTCCCTCCCTGTTCTTCTTCTCACCACCCTGACTCAGATTATAGTTGTTTACTGCTCTGAATATGGCACTACCCTCTCTCTCTGTGATCTTTCACACCACAGCCAAGATAATGCCTCCCACATGTAAGTCTATCCATCATACTACTCTACTTTCATGTAATGCTTTCCCAAGCTTACAGGACCAATTCCAAACATTCCAAACTCCTCAACTAGACAGCATTTAGTCCTTTTAGGACCTGGCCCTTGTCTGCCTCCAATCACATCTCTGGCCACTGCTATTTACATTTCATGTTCTAACGATACCAAATTACTTGAAGTTTTGGGCCCTTGGGCCTTTGTTCATGCTGGGTCATCTCCTTGAAATTTCCTTTCCCTATTTTCCTTTATTTCCACCTTCAGTATTAACATAAGTTGTACTTCTCTGCAGGTACCCATCCTTGACAATGCCAAAGTCCCTGTATGCCCAACAACAATATACATTCTCTCATTTTTCTATGAGTAAAAGAACTAAAGTCTTATCTTGGCACATGAGTGTCCCAAATAAAAACTACAATTCTCTAATTCTCTTCTAGCCAGATGTGACCAGGGGATTAAATTCTGAAATGGTACATAAATAAAAGTGATATATGGGACTTCCAGGTCATGGTCTTAATGGAAAGGGTTGCATCTTTCACTTGACTTTCTTTAAACCTTCTCAACTGATATTACATAGAAGGTATTTGGCAATGCAGAAGAAGCAGCACCTTAGAGATGGCAGAACAACATGAAAGAAAGAACCTGTGTTCTTACTCCTGCCAAGTCACCATACTAGCCCTGAAATACATCACAATCAAATAATAAGTATCTCTTTTGTTGGAGCCACTGTGTTTGTATGCGGAGTCTTAGAAGCCTAGCCTGTTTCCCACCAAATACAGCTAGTAAGTGGCAGAGCTTGGATTTGAACTGTGGATGTCATCTGGGTTGTATCATTAGCCCTGCCCCCTGCCCCCCTCCCCCGCCTAAAGATTTTTATTGAATTATGTGTTGCTAGGTTGGCATTGGCTGCTAGAAAGTTTAGAGGTAGATGAAGGGCCATCTGTAACAAGTGTACAGGACTTGTCAATAAATATTTTTTGTCTAGCCTCATTCCTGGATTCATTTTCTGTCTCTATCATTATTTCTCTTTTTGCATTTGACCTAATTATTATGTACAGTACCTCATATTTTATATGCCATATAAAATATACCACCTTAAATTTTTTGAAATGAATGCTGAGAACAAACTGAGGACTGATGGGTGGGGGGGGAGGGAGATGGGCATGGAGGAGGGCACTTGTGGGGATGAGCACTGGGTGTTATATGGAAATCAACTTGACAATAAACTATTTGTAAAAATAAAAGAAAGAAAGAAAGAAATGAAATGAGGTTTAAATAAGTATGAGTATTGCTTTCTTTATGATTTCATTGTACATGTTCCACTTTTATATCTATCATTTTCATTTGTTTATATGGCTATCTCCTTATACTGTTAACTCCATAAAGGCATGAATAGTTTTTTTTTTCTTCTAGATGATAATCTAGCCTGAAGCCTAATTATGAAATAATTATAGAATTGAGCAATATTTTCTAAATGAATGAATTTCACAGTGTGAGAAATGTTATTAAATGCCATGTGTCATAATGGAATTTCCTTCCATTATCAACTTGAGCCAAGGAGGGAGACACAACTCTTTAAGGTGGCTAGGGGAAAGTGTCACATGTTTAGAGAAGTGATGGTGAGAATGGGGAATGCGTACCTTGACAAAGTGCTCAATTAGGATTTCCACCACAATATTCTGGAATTTGATGTTCATCATGGCAGCAACAGTGTCCTCCTGAGCTCTCATCAGAGTGGGCCCAAAGATCACTCCCATGTTGGAAGGGGTCATAAGATTCTCTTTGCTGTGCTCACATACACTGCCAAAAGAGAAAGAAAATGATTAATAAGATTTTCTCCATGAACCCCTTGTAACCAACCAAGACTGTTAGGTGATATAGGCGGTAAGGGAAACTAAATAGTAGTAAAAAAGGAGAGTCAAAATATATATGAGAATGAAAGACTACAAAAGAAGCAAGTAGCAAAGAATAAAAGTTAGTATATAATTAGGGACTGGGGTGAGACACAGCTAAGTTAGTAGCACTGTAGGAGTTAAGGCAAGGAGGATGGACAGCTATAGTTAGAAAGTATTTGTAAAGACAGGAGAGAAGCAAGATAGCATTCCAGGCAAGAAGTACAGCATGTATAAAAGCACATATAAAAAACAACAAAGCACATAGATAAGTGTGTACCAGCTTCAACAGTCAGGAATTTAGTCACTTTCCTCACCTCTAGTTTGAAAGCAAAAATACTTGAAGGGCTAGAAGGGATCCTTTAAATTAGCCCTTTATCACTGTCCTCACTTTACAGATGAAATTAAACACACCCCAAAACAAAACAAAGAGCTCCGAAGAAGGAAAGGGATTTCCCTGAAATCACCATCCGTCTCATCAGAGTAAAGCCTATAATCACCAATGTTCTAATTCCTGGTCACTCTCCTGGCTTAAATTCTTTTTAGGGGTTTCCTATCACTTATAGGATAGGGCCAACTCTTCAAAGTTGCACCCTGATGCCTGTTTCTAATCCCAATGGACAGCTTGGATTCTGCAGCTGATCTGGATTTGAATCCCAACAATACCACTCAGATTTGCAACAGTGTTAGTAACGTAACCTCTCTGGGATTCAGTTTTTCCACATGCAAAAATAGTATCCACCTTAGAGAGAAGTTGAATAGAGCAAAATTGCTTTAGCATGGTATCCTGGAAATATTGCTGTTATTGTTACCTCCATCCAAGCTCCATCCAGGCTCTGATGACCTTTGACACTCTTGATATACTACACTGCTTAGATTAGGTTTTCTGGCTGTACCATGTTGTTACATGCCACTCCTTCTTCTTAGAATGTCTCCTTCCTCATGGATCTAAAGAATGTCTGTTTATCCTTTGAGATTCACTTTAGATGACCTCTCCTTCAGGGCTATCACAGCCCTGTGATATCACAGCCCAATATCTTCTTGATTGACACCATTGGCAAGCAAGTATGTTGCAGTTTTCTGTTTCTTATCTGTCTCCTTTACTAGGTGGTAAACAACTTCCAAGAGTGTGTGACTCATACACAGCAAGTACAAATTAATTAGTTTTCATGGAACTGAATGCCTCTAGTGCTCTTTCAAATAGTACTGGAGGCAGCCAGATAAAAGATGAACAGCTGTTTGGTCAGTTTGGCTGTGGGGGTGGGGAGGTGAGGCGATGAGACAATCCACCACAAATACTAATTTTTAAAACTCTCTGCTCAGGTAAAGTCCCCTGAAAGATCGACCCCATCAATAGGCAGGTTCTTGTTACTAAGTGGGTAATTGACAGGGGCAGAATTCTTAGACAAATCGTATGTTAGGCCAATGACAAAGGCTGGGTGAAATTCACATGATGATAAACAGCAACCATTCACAGGCATTTGTTATTCCTGGGCTGGTTATGGGTCCCTTTTACCATTTTAAATATTTCTACTATTAACCCTTATTTAATGACAGAATTTTTTGAAATGTTAAAATGGAAAAACAACTCTTTACTGCCACCAAGAGATCCATAATGGCTAAACCACTAGTAGCAAGGCAAGGAGACTCCTGAGACAATAGCCTCCAACATGTGTAAATACTTATCTCCTTATGTGAGCTTCGAAAAGAACTGACTTTGGTTTAAGGTGCCAAAGCTAGCTTAATCCTCCCAACTCCAAAAATGAAAGAGTGTTTTATCTCTGAAGCCTAGGTTCATAGAGGGTAAAGCACTTAAGGTCACACAGTTTGTGAATACATGAAAATACAAGGATTCAAACCCATATTTGGGTTTGGCCACAAATCTTACAGTCATCCTATTGCCTCCCACTCCTTGACTGTCTAAATTCCTCTCAAGTAAACAAAACCCGTGTGGGGGTCCCTTTAGGCTAACATCACCTTCTATTTCTCTAAGGGAGGTTGCTGGTGATGTAGGAAACAAAGGCAAGTAAAAAATGAAATTTCCTTACTGCCTATTGACAAGTCCTTGAAACAGGAAGAGTGACATTCCTCTAGGAACTCAGCTGCTTCAGTGATGATACTTTGCTCAGAGGAAAAAGTAATTTTAGCTTAATATTATCCTGACCCCCCCACGATGTTATAAATCTACTTTAACATATGAATATTCTTTTGGAATCTTCCTTTATCTCTACCCTCCAAGATATATGTTAGCAACAATCCTCCAAGCATATGGCTCACTGATATACATCTGAAGGGTCTCCTGATTGAGTTTTTACTAAGCAGTAATAAATGACCTTTTCCTAACAGCAGCTAGCCCCTCAAGGTCCTGGAAACCTTGTTTCCAAAATACCTTAGAGACTTATGCTATCCCTAACCCCCCTCCCAACCTGTAGGTATATAATCAGTCATTCTTCACAACTTCAGTGCAGCTCTTTCTGTTCACGGGTCCTATCCTCATGCTTTAATAAAATCACCTTTTTGCACCAAGATGTCTCAAGAATTCTTTCTTGGCTGTCAGCTCTGGACCCCCACCATTTCCAAACCCCATCAATGGTACCCCATTTAGGACATTCTTTTCCTTCTTGGCCTTCTTATGATAGGAAAAGATAGGATAAAATAGGCATAGAGGGAAAGATTAGGACCTGAGGTCCCTGGGTGGGGAAAAAAAAAAACATATTTTGAAACAATGCTGGGAATGCCTAACTACAGCAAACCCCCTCAGACATAAGGTCCTTTTTAAGAATGTAACAGATACCACCTACTCTACCCTCAGTTTCCCCCCAGGTTCCCCTCAGGATTTTGACAATCAAAATACCTAACTAAAAAAAAAGTAAACCATAAAACTTATGTTATATGAGGAACAGTATGGCCAGTCTGACTCCTCACACAATGGAATTGAGCCAATCAGGAGTGGAAAACCCAGCACCTAGACCTGTCAAGCTAATAACGATAGGACCTGAGAAGAAATAAGGAGGAAGGGAAGGGAGGTGACCAGAACTGTATAAAACAAGGACCAATGCCTAGAGTCCTTGGGCATTCACTTTCAAATGTCCCCTCTCTGTAAAGAGAGCTTTCATAATATTCTACTTTTATAATGTCATACCCTAATAAACTTTCGCCTGCTGCTCATTTTGTGTCCACCTCTTCATTCTTCAAAGTAGTGAGACAATGAACCCTGGGTATTGATATAAAAAAAATCCCGCAACAATGTGAGATTAGGAAGGTAACCTATTTCTAGGGAGATTTCTTTGCATTTGACATCTCTCTTTTTACTATACATTTTGAAAACCATTAAGAGGCATAAGTCACAACCCAAACTATAAGATGAATAAAACCAAAAGTAAGGTCATTGTGAGTGGTGAATTAGGTATGAGTTTGTGATAGGATTTGACAAATATTAAATTCTCTATTCCACATGGACTAAAGACAATGGATATAACTTCTTGAACATCAACATTTAAAACAATAACAACAACAAAAATGGAAGTTGTAAAAAGCTTCCAGTGAGGGGAAAAAACAATTTTGATTAGAGAGTCTACAAAATAGAACTACCTTATAATCCAGCAATTCCATTTCTGGATATATATCCTGATGAGAGAAAACTCTCTAAAGGCCTGATAAATAAAGGAAGCCATTTTATATTTCTTCCCTATGTAGCATGAATGTACATAAACTTTGTAAAAATCAGAAGTGAGATTTATAGCTCACCACAAATATATTGTACACTTGCATTGTACAATAAGTAGCCTAAAAAAACCATCTTGTCCTTGAGATATTGGTCAATGGTCCTACTCCCTATGATGAGGAGAACAAAGGCAAGAAAAACATAGACAAAATTATATTTTCTTACAACTTGAAGCCTTTGATAAATGCCTGAGACATGCCAAGAGTGTGGCATTCCTCAGGAAACTCAAGGCTGACTTAATGTTGATGATCTGCTAGAGACTAAAAGTAACCTTAGCTTGAAAATAGTCAGACCTCCAGAATCCTGTAAGTCTTCTTTAACATATGGAAATCCCTTTAGAGACTTCGCTCATTCTTATCCCCCAGCTTGAAAGTATATAGTTAATCAATCATCACAGTCACAGTGCAGCTCTTTATGCCTAAGGGTCCTGTCCCATGCTTTAATAAAAAACATCTTTTTGCACTTAAAATGTCTCAAGAATTCTTTCTTGACTGCTCAGTGACTCTACGTCACCTGCATTTCTTTATGATAAAACTTCTGATTCTTGCCTATATGCTAATCTATAGTATTTTGAGCCTTTACAACATGTAGAAAACTATATGGCCTTGTAAAAACTGTTTATTTTCTGGAGCACTTTCTTTCTTGTGAGGACCATGTTTCCTGAGCAGCTGTCCTTAACATGGGCTCAAATAAAACTCTATTTCTACTTTTAGAGATTCCTTTTTTTAAAGCTTATTTATTTATTTTGTTGGAGGGGGCCACACATAATGGGGGAGTGGCAGAGAGAGAAAGAGAGAGGGAGAGAATCCCAAGCAGGTTCCGTAACTCCAATGAGCCCGATGTAGGTCTCAATCTCATGACCCTGAGATCATGACCTGAGCCAAACCCAAGAGTCAGATGCTTACAATGACTGAGCCACCCAGGCGCTCCTACTTTTAGAGATTCTAAAATCTTTGCTCATTTTGCATAGACAATCCAAATGAAATGAAATCACTATCTCAAAAAAAAAATATCTGCACTCCCATTTCAGCATTATTCACAAGAGCCAAAATATGGAAGCAACCTAAGTGTCCAACAATTGACAAATAAATATATACATACAATGGAATGCTTATCAGCCTTAAAAAAGAAAGAAATTCTGCCATTTGCTACAATATGGATACGCCTAGAAAACATGTTAAGTAAAATAACCCAGCCACACAAAGGCAAAATTATTTTGCTTTTATGTGGAATCCAAAATAGTCACAAATAAAGGCAGAGAGTAGAATGGTGGTTTCCAGGAGCTAGGGGAGGGGGAAATAGGAAGATGGTGGTCAAGAGGTACAATGTTTCAATTATACAAGATTATTAAGTTCTGGAGATCTAATATACAGCAATGTGAATAGAACTAATAATACTGTGTTGTACACTTGAAATTTGCTAAGAGGGTATATCTTATGTGTTATTACCACAAAAAGAAGAAAGAAAATGAAATTATGTGAGGTAATAGATATATTAATTAGCTTTGTTGTGGCAACTATTTCATAATGTATATATATACAAATCATTAAGTTGTATATACATCTTAAATATATATACTTTTATTTATAATTTATGTATAATTTTATTTGTTAATAAATATGAAAAACATAAAAACTGAAGAAGTTCATTAAGGCTGGTTCCATCACTTATGTGCTGTGTGAATTTTGGCATATATTTTTCTATCTTTAGATATCTATCCTCTCATTTATAAAATGAGCAGGTTATTAGGTGAACTAAAGAGGCTCTCAGATCTGCCATCTAATGAATCTAAGAAAACCCTTCTCTTCAAAGTAATGGGGAGAAAAGAAAGCCACACATTATATATCTACTGTTGGAAGAACATGAACAATGTATAAAGTGTGCTTGTCTTTCCCACTTTAAACACCACCACCACCACCAAAAACCCAAAACAAAACACACACATACATACATACACACACACACACACACGAAAAACCCAAAACCAAGTATCTCAAAAAAAATTTTTTAAAAGAACTGGAATCAGAGCAAGCCTCTTGATCCAACCATAGCAAATTTGGAAAAACAAATGTTCTGTTTCCATTAATCAAGAAATTGATGGGGGTGGGAGAGAAGGGAAGAGGGGTGATGGGCATGGGGGAGGGCACTTGTTGAGATGAGCACTGGATGTTATATGGAAACCAACTTGACAATAAACTATTTAAGAAAAAAAGAAAAAAAGAAATTACAAGACAAAAAAAGATGAATAAACTTTTAGATTGGGAACATGGTAAAGACATAGAAGCCCTATTGTATATTGTATCAAGACTTGGCCCCTGTATTCATTAACCCTCTAAAGTGCTTATGATACACACAAAAGCTTGAGAACTACGCTATAGATCAAAGTTCACCAAACTACAGCCCTTGAGCCAAGTGTAACCTACCATCTCTTTATATATATAAAGTTTTATTGGAGCATAGCTCTGCCCATTTGTTGACATATTATCAATGGATACTTTTATACTGCAAAGGTTGAACTGAGTGGTTGTGACAGCATCTATATAACTAACAAAGCCTAAAATATGAGCAATCTAATCTTTTACGGAAAACATGTGCTGACCTCTACTAAAGAGTAAAAGAGGTTTAAATAACATTTCAATAGATGCTATGTATGGATATTATTTGCATCCTGATACAAGGGAAAACCACGTGACATATTTGACACTACTGGAAATTTGAACACAGAATATTTAATAATACTAAGTAATTATTAACTTATATTTAGATATGATAATTATATTGTGTTTATATGTAAAAATAGTTTTTATTATTTCAATTAACATACCAAAATAGTTATGGATAAAATAATATGATGTCTTCGATTTACTTCAAAATAATACAGGAGAGGGTGGGTAGAGATATAGATGAAACAAGATTGGTCACATGTTGATAACTGTTGAAGCTGGGTGATGGAAACATGAGAGTTCTTTACACTGTTTCTTCTATTTCTGTATATACTTGAAATTTTGAGTTATGGAAAGGATGTTTTAAGGGACAAGATACTAATAGAGGGAAAGAGTGAGTCAGTGTCTGTCAGAGTGAGAAATTTCCATGGGTGCCCTTAAGGTTAGACGGGTTTGGTTTCCTCCACTGGAGTTATATTATCTGTAAATTTTTTATCATACTTTACTTTTTATTTTATTTTTATTTCAGTTCATTTCAGTTTTCAACTGTAATTTACTTTAAAAAAAAACTTCAACACAGTCAATGCAAATGTGTCTTGAATTTAATCAATGTCATCAACTGCAGCCATATCATCATTTTATGGATCAATAAGACAAACAATCAGTTTATTGTAAAATTATATAACATTTTAAGACATTTTACTAGAAAATAAACTCAACAATGAACATCATTTAACCAAATGACTACAAATGGGTGGCTATGACCAAGTTCATGCATATAAAGGTTATGATATTATATCAAAACTGCTCTGCTGACTGAAAACAGTAATTCTAAGAAACTATTGATTTCTTTTAAAATATTTTTAATGTTTTTTTTTTTTGAGAGAGTGAGAGAGAATACAATTGGGAGAGAGGGAGACAGAGGAACACACATAATCCAAGGCAGGGTCCATGCTCCAAGCTGTCAGCACGGAGCCCAATGTGGGGCTTGAACTCACGAACTGCAAGATCAAGACCTGAGCCAAAGTCAGACATGTAACCTACTGAGCCACCCAGGTGCCCCAAGAAATTACTGATTCTAAGATGCATTTGGAATTCAGGTTACAACTTGAAAAAAAGTGCCCCGTAGAAGTGATAAATTTTGACACGTTTGTTAGTTTTCATGCATACTCTAGGGTAGGTTAGTTAAACTGTAGTATTCTCATTGTAAACAGATGCTTAGATACACTAGGAGTGATTGATCACTATTTTAAAAACTCTAATAAGAAGACAGAGGGATTACTATAAGCTTCAGCTAACTACATCTCGAATCATCATCAGTGGCTTTTTTAAATAGCAGGATTGATGGTAAAGTGATTTCTCATTGCTTAGATGTGTCAAGATACTATTTATGGACTGGCTGCGAATATTGTATGGATACTACCAAACTTGCATAGACAGGTTAGAAAAATAGAGCAATGGTCAATCATAACATCAGTAGGGTGGACCAACAAATATGCATCTTCAAATGTGATATACCATATTGGACACAACACTGCCTATTATATGTTTTAGCCAAAAAGTAGTTAATTTGAATTCAAATAGTCTTCAAATATAATCTCTACTTTAGCAGAAACAAAGCAGATGGGGGAATAAGTTAAAAAATATGACACTAAAGAAAGTACATACAAGTAGTAAGACTCTGCAGGACAACTAGTGTATCTAGTCTCATTAACAAGCCAAAATTATTAAAAAAAAGGACTGTACTAGAATTTTTGAAAATGAAAATAATATGAGAAGTAGATTTAGTATGTGGCCCTACATGGAGTACTAGAAAGGACACACCACCTATACAGAGCATTTTTGGCTCAATGGGAAAATGATAATATTGTCTGAAAAGTAGAAATAGTTGACTGAAAAAAAATAAGTTGCAGAATACCATAATCTCATTTTGGTAAAAAATGCAAATTGTGTGTGTGCATGTATCAATATACATTCACAGAATGATCTTGGAAAAAAATGCACTAATTATTAATAGTAGTGATTTTGGATACTGGGAATAGAAAGATTAAATATCAAATCATTCTGAATATCCAAAAATCAATCTGAGGACTTACAGGACAAACTGTAAAATTAGAGGGAGAGAAGAGGCTACATCATGAAAGATAGGAAGGGCACAGGATCGCAGGTGCCCCAGAAGGGAGGGAGCCCTGGTCATGAAGAAAGGAGAAAGAGAGGAATGTATAAGGGATTGCACAAGTGAACACTTCCCCAAAGCCACTGACTTGGAAAATTAGAGGGGATGTGATTTTTCTGAGGTTTTACAATCATGGGGCTCAAAGGTTAAAGTTTTAGAGGTGTGTGTCATGGCAGGTATAGAGCCTGGAGGGCTCTACAGTGCTACTGTAGAGAAGGAGGGCAGATAGCTTAGAGGGAAGACAGCCAAAGGGGGAGATGGCATGATTTGAATATTACCTGGGACGCACTAGGAGAGAGGGTTCCCTGTTTTTGGAATTCATTTGAAAGAGGTGGCATTGCCTCTACAGGGATAAAAGAGCCTGGGGGCACCATCTCTCCTATCCCCCTTAGCATAAACTAACTTCAGTAAGCAGCACAATGCCAACAGTGGCAGCATAAATCCCTTATACCAAGCCCCACTTCCTTGTGTTCAACAGGTGCTGCTTTTCTTGGTGAGCACCCTCCCCCAGATTATCAGCACAAACCCGCACACACATGTCTACAGACCATAGAGTTCTACAAAGCTTTAGATCTAGTGGAAATAGCATCAGGTCTTTTTAGCGGGCAGAGCAGAGCAACCTAGTTAAAATTTACCACGCTCTGGCCAACGACCAAATACTCCCCACTTCAGGCAAGAAGAAACTGCAGAAGACTGACTTGAGGGATAGAGCAGCTATAACACAGCAGCAGAGTATACACCGCAGCATATACCAGAGATACTTCCTGAAGCGTGACACCATCGACATTATATGACCTCTCCTTCATAAAGCCATTACTCTCAGGATCAGGAAACATAACAGGCTTTCTGAACACAAAGAAGACAGAGACTTAGACAAAATGGCAAGATGAAGGAATTCATCCCAAAAGAAAGAACAAGAAAAGGTCATGGCCAGCCATTCAATGCAAACAGATATAAGTAATATGCATACTATAGAATTTAAAGGAACAATCATAAGGATACTATCTGGGCTTTAGAAAAACATAGAAAACACCAGGAAGTCCCATACTGCAGAGATAAAAGATCTAAAAACTAGTCAGGCCAAAGTTAAAAAATGCTATAATTGAGATCCAAAACAGACTGATTGCAATGACCACAAGGATGGCAGAAGCAGAAGAATGAATAAGTGATAAAGAACATAAAATTATGGAAAATAATGAAGCTGAAAAGAAGAAGGAAAGAAAAATATTGGATCATGAATGTAGACTTAGGGAGCTCAGCATCTCCATAAAATGGAATACCACTCATATCATAGGAGTCCCAGGGGGGAGAAAAAAGAAGAGTGGAAAAGGGCAGAAGATTTTTTTGAGCAAATTATAGCTGAAAACTTACTTAATCTTGGGAAGGAAAAAGACATCCAAATCCAAGACTCATAGAGAACTCCTATCAAAATCAACAAAAGCCATGGGGCGCCTGGGTGGCTTAGTCGGTTAAGCGTCCGACTTTCGCTTAGGTCATGATCTCGCGGTTTCCGGGGTTCGAGCCCCGCGTCGGGCTCTGTGCTGACTGCCAGCTCAGAGCCTGGAGCCTGTTTCAGTCTGTGACTCCCTCTCTGTCTGACCCTCCCCTGCTCACGCTGTCTCTCTCTCTCTCTCCTAGAAATAAATAAAACATTTAAAAAAATTTAAAAATCAACAAAAGCCAGCCAACACCAAGACATATCATAACTACATTTGCAAAATACAGAGATAAAGAAAAGTCCTAAAAGCAGCAAGACCAAAGAAGTCCCTAACTTAGAAGAGAGGACCAATAAGGTTAGCAGCAGAACTCTCCACTGAAACTTGGCAGGCCAGAAGGGAGTGGCATGATATACTCATTGTGCTGAATGGGAAAAATATACAGCCAAGAATACTCTATCCAGGAAGGTTGTCATTCAGAATGGAAGAAAAGATAAAGAGCTTCCCAAACAATAACTAAAGTAGTCTGTGACCACTAAAACAACTCTGCAATAAATGTTAAAGGAGACTCTTTGATCTGGAGTGAAAAACCAAAAGGGATGAAGACCAGAAAGGAACAGAGAAAATATACAGAAACAACCAGAAAATAACTAATAAAAATGGCACTAAATTAATACCAATCAACAATCACTCTGAATGTAAATGAACTAAATGCTCCAATGAAAAGACATAAGTTGTCAGAATGGATAAAAAGGCAAGACCCATCTTCATGCTGTCTACAAGAGACTCATCTGAAACATAAAGACACTGGCAGATTGAAAGTGAGAGGATGGTTCACGCCAGTCAGAGTGGCTAAAATGAGCCAATCAGAGAACTCTAGATGCTGGCGAGGATGTGGAGAAACGGGCACCCTCCTACACTGTTGGTGGGAATGTAAACTGGTACAGCCCCTCTGGAAAACAGTGTGGAGGTTCCTCAAGGAAACTAACAATAGAACTCCCCTATGACCCAGCAATAGCACTGCTAGGAATTTACCCAAGGGATACAGAAATGCTGATGCATAGGAGCACATGTACCCCAATGTTCATAGCAGCACTCTCCACAATAGCTAAAATATGGAAAGAGCCTAAGTGTCCATCAACAGATGAATGGATCAAGAAGATGTGGTTTATCTATACCATGGAATACTACATGGCAATGAGAAACAATGAAATCTGGCCATGTGTAGCAACATGGATGGACCTTGAGGGTGTTATGCTGAGCGAAATAAGTCAGGCAGAGAAAGACAAATATCATATGTGTGCACGTATAGGAGGATTAGGAGGAGCTTAACAGAGGACCAAGGGGAGAAGAAGGGCGGAAATGGTGGGGGAAAGGGGGAGAGGCAAACCATGAGAGACTCTTGAATGCTGACAAAAACTGAGGACTGATGGATGTGGGGGGAGGAGGGGTGGGCATGGAGGAGGGCACTTGTGGGGATGAGCACTGGGTGTTATGTGGAAACTAATTTGACAATAAACTATTTGTAAAAAAAAAAAAAAAAAAAGAAAGTGAGAGGATGGAGAAATATTTATCATGCTAATGGACATCAAAAGAAAGCCAGAGTAGCCATACTTATATCAGACAGACTAGACTTTAACCCAAAGTCTGTAACAAGATATGAAGAAGGGCACTATATCATAAAAAGTGGTATATCCAACAAGATCTAAGAAAAGTAAATATTTGTGCCCCAAATTTGGTAACACCCCAATATATAAAACAATTATTAACAAAAGGAACTCAATGACAATAATACAGTAATAATAGGAAACATGCACACCCCACTTACACAAATGGAAAGATCATTTAAATAGAAAATCAACAAGAACAATGGCTTTGAATGACACCCTGGAGCAGATGGACTTAACAGATATATTTACAACATTCCATCCTAGAGCAGCGGAATATACCTTCTCAAGTATACATAGGACTTTTCCAGAAGAAATCACATATTAGACCACAAATCAGGCCTCAACAAATACAAAAAGAGTGAGATCATACCATGTATATTTTCAGACCACAACCCTATGAAACTCAAAGCCCACTATGAGCAAAAAAATTTGCAAAGACCATAAATCCATGGAGTTTAAATTTTTTAATGTTTTATTTATTTCTGAGAGAGAGAGAGAGAGACAGCATTAGCAGGGGGTCAGAGAGACAGGGAGATACAAAATCTGAAGCAGGCTCCAGGCTCTGAGCTAGCCGTCATCACAGAGCCCGATGAGGGGCTCAAACCCACAAACCATGTGATCAAGACCTGAGCCAAAGTCGGATACTTAACCGACTGAGCCACCCAGGCGCCCCCCCCATGGAGTTTAAAGAACATCTTACTAAAGAATAAATTGGTAAAACAGGAAATCAATGAAGAAATTTTAAAAACACATGTAAATAAATGATAATGAAAACATGATGGTCCAACCTCTTTGAAATGTAGCAAAAGTGGTCATAAGAGTGAAGTATATAGCAATACACGCTTATCTCAAGAAACAAGAAAAATCTCAAATACACAAATATTATATCTAAAGAAGACAGGAAAACAACAGCAAA
This sequence comes from Proteles cristata cristata, assembly GCA_017311185.1. Taxonomy (NCBI): domain Eukaryota; kingdom Metazoa; phylum Chordata; class Mammalia; order Carnivora; family Hyaenidae; genus Proteles; species Proteles cristata. The sequence continues at coordinate 78,783 of JAESUZ010004756.1, forward strand.
TGAAGCCTAAAGCCAACAAGAAAAGGGAAAGAATAAAGATTAGAGAAGAAATAAATGATATAGAAACTAAAGAAACAGTAGAAGAGATCAATAAAACCAGGAGCTGGTTCTTTAACAGAATTAATAAAATTGGTAACTCCCAAGCCAGGCATAGAGAAAGAGAGAGAGACAGAGAGAGACAGAGAGAGAGAGACAGAGAGAGAGACAGAAAGGAACCAAATAAATGAAATCAGGAATGTGATATAACAAGTCACAACCAACACCACAGAAATGAAAACAATTATAAGAATATTATGAAAAATTATATACTGACAAATTGGGCAATCTGGAAAAAATGGACAAATTCCCAGAAACTCATGAACTACGAAAATGGAAACGGGAAGAAATAGAAAACTTGAAAAGACCGATAACTAGGAAAGAAATGGAAACAGTAATCAAAAATTTCCAAAAAACAAAAGTGCAGGGCCAGATAACTTCCCAGGACAATTCTACCAAATATTTAAAGAAAGGTTAATACTTATTTTCTGAAACTATTCCAAAAAATAGAAATGGAAGGGAAACTTCCAATCTCATTCTACAAGTCCAGCATAACAATGATTTCAAAACCATACAAAGATCCCACTAAAAAAGAGAATCATAGGCCAATATCCCTGACACATATGTTTGCAAAAATTCTCAACAAGATAGTAGCAAATCAAATCCAACAGTACATTAAAGGAATCATTCACCACAATCAAGTGGGATTTATTCCTAGACTGCAAAGGCAGTTCAATATTCATAAGTCAATCAACATGATACACCACATTAAGAAAAGAAAAGAAAAAAAAAGAAAAGAAAAGAAAAATGAAAGGATAAAGGCACCTGGATGTCTCAGTTGGTTAAGCCTCCAACTTCAGTTCAGGTCATGAACTAAAAGTCCCTGAGTTCAAGCTCCATGTCGGGCTCTGTGCTGACAGCTCAGAGCCTGGAGCCTACTTCGGATTCTATGTCTCCCTTTCTCTCTGCCCATCCCCCACTTATATTCTCTCTCTCTCTCTCTCTCTCTCTCTCTCTCTCTCTCTCTCACACACACACACACACACACAAAATAAACATTAAAAAATTAAATTAAAAAAAAGAAAGGAAGAAAACATATGATCCTGCATTCAATAAATGCAGAACAAGCATTTGGCAGAGTACACCATCCATTCTTAACAAAACCCTAAACAAACCAGGGACAAAAGGGATATATACCAACATCACAGAGGCCATATATGAAAAAAAACACAGCTCATATAGTTTTCAATGGAGAAGAATTGAAAACTTTTGCTCTAAAGTCAGGAACAAGACAGGGATATCACCTCTCACCATTGTTATTTAACATAGTAACTAGCCTCAGTAATCAGATAACAAATATAAATAAAAGTCATCCGAATCAGCAAGGAAGAATTCATATTTTCAGTATTTACTGACAACATGATATTCTATGCAGAATACCAAAAAGATTCCACCAAAAAATTGCTATAACTGGTAAACAAATTCAGTAAAGTCATAGGATATAAAACCATACAGAATCTCTGGTATTTTTTGTACACCAATAATGAAGCAGCTGAAATAGAAATCAAGAAGTCAGTCTCATTTACAACTGCACCAAAAAACCATAAGACACCTAGGTGAGGTGAAAAGATCTGTACTCTGAAAACTACAGAACACATATAAAAGAAACTGAAGAGCACACAAAAGAATGGAAAAACAGTCCACGCTCATGGAATTGAAGAATACATATTCTTAATATGTCTATACTACCCAAAGCGATTTACACATTTAATGCAATCCTTATCAAAATACCAGCATTTTTTACAGAGCTAGAACAAACAATCCTAAAATTTGTATGGAACCACAAAAGACCCCGAATAGCCAAAGCAATCTTGAAAAAGAAAAGCATAGCTGAAGACATCACAGTATGGTACTGCCACAAAAACAGACACATAGATCAATGGACCAGAAAAGAAAACCTAGAAATGGACCAAAAACTACGCGGGCAACTAATCTTCAATAAAGCAGGAAAGAATATTCAAATGAAAAAACATAGTCTCTTGAACAAATGGTTTTGGGAAAAGTGGACAGCAATATGCAAAACAATAAAACTGGACCACTTACATCACACATAAAAATAAATTCAAAATGGATGAAAGACCTAAATGTGAGACAGAAAGCCACCAAAATCCTTGAGAACACAGGCAGCAGCCTCTTTGACATTGGCTGAAGCAACTTATTATTAGATGTGTCTCCAGAGGCAAGAGAAACAAAAGCAAAATTGAACTATTGGAATTTCATCAAGATAAAAAGCATCTTCACAGTGAAGGAAACAATCAACAAAGCTAACAGGCAATCTTCAGAGTAAGAAAAAATACTTGCAGATGATATATCTCATAAAGGGTTAGTACCAAAATCTATAAAGAACCCATCACACTCAACAATCCAAAAAACAAACAATCCATTTAAAAATTTGGCAGAAGACATGAATAGATACTTTTTCAAAGAGGACATTCAGATGGCTAACAGACATATGAAAAGGTGTTCAACACCACTCATCATGAGGGAAACACAAATCAAAAGTACAATGAAATATATCGCCTCACACTTGTTCAGAACAGGTAAAATTAACAACAGAGGAAACAACAAATGTTGGCAAGGAGGTGGAGAAAGGGGAACCTTCTTACACTATTGGTGGGAATGCAAACTGGTACAGTCACTCTGCTGCATGGAGGTTCCTCAAAAAGGTAAAAATAGAACTACCCTATGGTACAGCAATTGCACTACTAGGTATTTACACAAAGATACAATAATACTGATTCCAAGGGACATATGCACCCCATTGTTTATAGCGACATTATCAACAATAGCCAAAGTATGGAAAAAGCCCAAATGTCCTTCAACTGATGAATGGATAAATAAAAAGTGGTGTATATGTATGTGTGTGTGTGTGTGTGTGTATATACGTGTGTGTGTGTGTGTGTGTGTGTGTGTGGAATATTACTCAGCCATCAAAAAGAATGAAATGTTGCCATTTGCAATGAAGTGGATGGATCTAGAGTGCATTATGCTAAGAAAAATAAGTCAAAGGAAAAAAACATACGATTTCATTCATATGTGGAACTTAAGAAATGAAACAGATGAACATGGGGAAAAAGTGGCAAATCATAAAACAGACTCCTTAACTACAGAGTATAGAGGGTCAGTGTAGGGGAGATGGGTGGAGAGATGAGTTAAATGTGTGGTGAAGATTAAGGAGGGCACTTGTGATGAGCATCTGGTGTTTTATCTAAGTGACGAACTACAAATTTCTACTAGTTAATCTAACATTACACTATATGTTAACTAACTGGAATTTAAATAAAAAGTTAAAAAAAGCACTTTGCTCTGTGAAATCACAAAACATTTTCATACCTAAGAAAATTTTCAATATCATCCAATAATTAGTCCATATTCAAATTTTCTGAAATGTGATGCAAAAATTTACTTAATAGTTTGGTTTTTACAAATCTAGACCCATGGTTCACACACTACATTTGTTAACAGTACCCCTATATCTGTTTTCCAGGATTTTGACTTTTTTAAAAAGTACAAACTAGTTTCTTATAGAATGTCCAGCAGTCTATATTTCTCTATACCCTATATTTTCTATAAACTGGAGAGGTTTAATTTGATTCAGGTTAAATATTTTTGGCAAAATTATCTAAGTTACATTGTGCACTTCTTTTTGCATACTATCAGGAGGCACAGAAGGTCAGTTTGTACCATTCTTAGTGATGCTAACTTTGATCAGTTAATTAAGGTGGTGTTTGTCAGATAGCTTCATTGTAAGATATATTTTTTATTTGTAATTAGTAAGTAATCTTTGCATGATACATTGAAATTATGTGAATATTGTGTTCATGAACAATCTTTTATCCAATGGTTCTGATGTATGCCTAAAACAGGACACTGAGGTTACAAACTACTGGTTTGTATAAATCTATTATTCCTCCTAACATTTATTAGCTGGCATTATTCTGTAATGTAGGGCTTTCCTTAGTCTACCTATCTCCCATAAATTTTTATTTTTTCAAATGTTATATTCAAATACAGTATTTATTGTTTTTTATTTTTATTTTGACTCTAGATTTAATCAGTGTCAGCATTTTCAAACAGGTTCCTGTGTCCTTGTGACATGACCATATTAGTACCTGAGCCCTTATTTGCTTAGAAAGGTAAATTTTTCCTAGGTTCAACTTATATTTTCCTTGCCTCAAACCTGGAATCAACCATTTCTCTATAAAGCCTTGATACTTTTGAGAAGTGAAGATAATTTAGAAACACGGATCTGGGCATTATGTATGTTCACTGCTTTTTTGGAGTAGAAGCACTTCAAGACTGGTTCAGTGAATAGAAGCTTTTGTTGTTTTGCTTTTAAATCACAAGCTTATATAGGCTTTAATTCAACTTTACTATTATAGATTTTTCTTCATTTCTTAAATTTTATATCATCTTTTCCTTACACCATAAATTTTGTTTTCTGATAATGTTATTTAATATTTGCTTTATCCTTGTGATATACATAAACTTAAGATAGTTTCAAATTTAATTGTATTATGAATAGTATTACTAAACCTACTGGGTGGTGCTTACTACTTTTTTGTAGCTTCTCCTGTTTTTAGAATAGATTTCATTAAGGATAAGTCAGAGGACTGTGTTTATAAGTTAGGTGAAATAACTTTATTCTTTGTGTTATCAATTTGATAAAGATTTAGATTCATTTGCCTTTTTATCTTCAACTTTAGAGTTTGTAATCCTTGACTTAATTTCACCTTTTAGTAATGTAAAACACTAATATGTCTCAAAGTCAAAACCATATAAGGAGATGGACTTAGAGGAATATAGCTCTCATCTTTATCCCTTCTACTGTATTCTCTATCCTTTAGTAATCATTTTCTTTTTTTTTTTCTTTTGGACAGTGATACCTCTTAATCTCCTTCATTCATCTCCCACCTATCTCCCCTCTGACAAACACCAGTTTGTCCTCTATACTTAAGAGTTTATTTTGTTTTTTAGATTCCATATGAGTGAAATCATATAGAACGTCACTTTCTCTGATTGATTTATTTCAATTAGCATTATACCCTGTAGGTTCAGCTATGTAGTTTCAAATGGCAGGATTTCATTTTTATAGCTGAGTATGATTCCATTACTACACATACACATATCCATCATAGATATATAAATATGCATACTCTATATAAATATGCCAGTATTCTACCTGTACATCTATTCATATTCCACATATTTGTGTATCTCATTTATTTTTTACCCACTCATCTATGGATGGGCATTTGGGTTGCTCCCATACCTGGACTATTGTAAATAATGCTGCAATAAGCATGGGAGGGCATGTAGCTTTTTGAACCAGTGTTTTTGTATTGCTTGGTTAAATCCACAGTAGTGGAGTTACTGGAAAATATGACAATTGTATTTTTAATTTCTTAAGGAACCTCTATTAGGTTTTCCACAGTGGATGCACAAATTTACATTTCCACCAATAATGCATGAAGGTTCCATTCTCTACACATCTTCACCAACATTTGTTATTTCTTTTCTTTTTGATACTGGACATTCTGAGAAGTGTGAGATTGTATTTCATTAAGATTTTGACTTGTATTTCTCTGATGGTAAGTGATAGTCAGCATCTTTTCATGTGTCTGTTAGCCATACGTATGTATTCTTTTAGAAAATGTCTATTCAGGACTTCTGCCCATTTTTCAGTCAGTTGGGGAATTTTTAGTGTAGAGTTGTATGACTTTTTTTAAAATAAATTTTGGATATTAAATCCATACCAGAGTAGTATGTTGTCCCATTCACTAGGCTGCCTTTTTCTTTTGTTGATACTTTCCTTTATGTGATTATTAGTTCAATTGTGTAACACCTTTATTAAGATATATTTCACATACCATACAATTAACCCTTTATTTTCTGTCTTAGTATATTCACAGAGCTGTGTAACTACCATCACACTCTAATTTCATAACATTTTCACCACTCCAAAAATAAATCCATAGTACTCACTCCCCATTTCCTCCCATGTCTCCACATGCTAGCCCTAGGAAACCACTAATCTACTTTCTGTCTTTATAGATTTGTCTGTTCTTGACATTTTATATAAATGGAGTCATATAATATGTGACTTCTTGTGTCTGACTCCTTTCATGTAGCATAATATTTTCAAAGTTCATCCTTGTTGTAGTATGTCTACCCAATTCCAGACTTTTTGTACTCTCCACTATACCATACTGTCTCACACAGAAGTACGACTCAAGGGCTTGTGTTGATAGGGCAGTTATTAGACCAATTTGACTAGAGTAGAACTTGAAGATAAATCCAGAGTTGCTGCCTGAGTTCATAATTTGGGACCAGCTCATAGAGGGCCTTGAATTTATATTAAGAAATTTGAACTTTGTCCTGTACATTTTATAGCCACAGGGAAGAACTAGAAGAAGAAAAACTGGTAAAATACTTAGAGTAAAGCTCATAACAATATTATATAAAGTTAATATTTTTTATATTTGCCTTACAGTTTTTAAATTCATTAATTAATTTAGTTTTGAATTTATATGCATGTTAGTTAGCATATAGTGCAACAATGATTTCAGGAGTAGATTCCTTAATGCCCCTTACCCATTTAGCCCACCCCTCCTCCCACAACACCTCCAGGAACCTTCTGTTTGCTCTCTATATTTAAGAGTCTTTTATGTTTTGTCTCCCTTCCTGTTTTTATATTATTTTTGCTTCTCTTCCCTTATGTTCATCTGTTTTGTATCTTAAATTCCTCATATGAGTGAAGTCATATGATATTTGTCTTTCTCTGACTGACTAATTTTGCTTAGGATAATACCCTCTAGTTCCATCCACATAGTTGCAAATGGCAAGATTTCATTCTTTTTGATTGCTGAGTAATACTCCATTGTATATATATACTTTATCCATTCACCTGTTGATGGCTCTTCCCATGCTTTGGCTATTGTTGATAGTGCTGCTATAAACACTAGGGTGCACGTGCCCCTTCGAAACAGCACAACAGTATCCCTTGGATAAATACCTAATAGTGCACTTGTGGGGTTGTAGCATAGTTCAATTTTGAATTTTTTGAGAAACCTCCATAGTGTTTTCAGAGTGGCTGCACCAGTTTGCATTCCCAACAGCAGTGCAAAAGAGATGCTCTTTCTCTGCATCCTCACCAACATCTGTTGTTGCCTGAGTTTTTAATGTTACCCATTCTGATAGGTGTGAGGCAGTATCTCATTGTGATTTTGATTTGTATTTCCCTAATGATTAGTGATGTTGAGTATCTTTTCCTGTGTCTATTAGGCATCTGGATGTCTTCTTTGGAAAAGTGCCTATTCTTGTGTTTTGCCCGTATCTTCACTGGATAGTTTGTTTTTTGGCTGTTCATTTTGATAAGTTCTTTATAGATTCATTGATTTCTCTTTCTATTGTTTCATTATTGGTATATAGGAATGCAACTGATTTCTGTGCATTGATTTTATATCCTGAGACTGCTGAATTAATGGATCAGTTCTAGAAGTCTTTTGGTAAAACTTTTTGGGTTTTCCATATAGAGTATCATGTCATCTAGGAGGAGTGAAAGTGTGATTTCCTCCTAGCCGAGGTGGATGTCTTTCATTCCTTTTTGTTGCCTGACTGCCGAAGCTAGGACTTTCAATACTATGTTGAATAACAGTAGTGAAAGTGGACATCCCTGCCGTGTTCCTGACCATAGGGGGAAAGCTCTCAGTTTTTCCCCATTGAGGAGGATATTAGTGGTGGGTCTTTCATATATGGCTTTTATTACCTTGAGGTATGATCCTTCTATTCCTACTTTCTTAAGAGTTTTTATCAAGAAAGGATGCTATACTTTGTCAAATGCTTTCTCTGCATTTACTGAGAAGATCATGTGGTTCTTCTCCTTTCTTTTATTGATGTGATGTATCACATTGAATTTTTTTGTGGATATTGAACAAACCCTGCATCCTAGGTATAAATCCCACTTGCCTGTGGTGAATAATTCTTTTACTGTATTGTTGGATCGAGTTGGCTAGTATCATGTTGAGGATTTTTGCATCCACGTTCATCAGGGAAATTGGTCAGTAGTTCTCCTTTTTTGTGGGGTCTTTGTCTGGTTTTGGAATCAAGGTAGTGATGGCTTCATACAATGAGTTTTGAAGTTTTCCTTTCATTTCTATTTTTTTGGAATAGCTTTAAAAAATAGGTGTTAACTCTTCTTTAAATGTTGAGTGTAATTTCCCTGGAAAGCCATCCAGTCCTGGACTCTTTTTTTGGCAGATTTTTGATTACTAACTCGATTTCTTTACTGGTTATGGGACTGTTCAAATTTTCTGTTTCTTCCTGTTTCAGTTTTGGTAGTTTATATGTTTCTAGGAATTGGTCCATTTCTTCCAGATTGCCCATTTTATTGGTGTATAATTGCTTATAATATTCTCTTATTATTGTTTGTATTTCTGTTGTGTTGATTGTAATCTCTCCTCTTTCATTTGATTTTATTTATTTGGGTCCTTTCCTTTTTCTTTTTGATCAATCTGGCTAGGCGTTTATAAATTTTGTTAATTCTTTCAAAGAACCAGCTCCTGGTTTCATTGATCTGTTCTACTGTTTTGTTTTTGTTTTGTTTTGGTTTCGGTTTTGATAGCTTTGATTTCTACTCTAAAAATTATTACTTCCTGCCTTCTACTGGTTTTGTGTTTTATTTGCTGTTCTTTTTCCTGCTCTGTATGGATTAAGGTTAGGCTGTGTATCTAACAACTTTCTTCCTTCTTTAGGATGGCCTGAATTCCTATATACTTCCCTCTTATGGGCGCATTTGCTGCATCTCCAAGGTTTTGGGCTGTGGTGTTATCAATTTCATTCATGTAATTTTTCATTACTCCTTAACTTCATAGTTAGCCCGTTCATTCTTCTTTTTGTTAATGCTTTTTATTTATTTCTGAGAGAGAGCAACAGCATGAGCAGGGGAGGGTCAGATAGAGAGGGAGACAGAATCTGAAACAGGCTCCAGGCTCTGAGCTAGCTGTGAGCACAGAGCCGAACACGGGGCTCAAACCCACGAACCACAAGATCATGACCTGGGCTGAAGTCGGACGCTTAACCAACTGAGCCACCCAGGCGCTCCAGCTGGTAAATTCTTTAGTAGGATGCTCTTTAGTCTCCAAATATTTGTTATCTTCCCGAATTTTTTCCTGTGGTTGACTTTGAGTTTCATAGAGTTGTGGTCTCAAAATATGCACAGTATATATAATCTTGATCTTTTTGTATTTGTTGATGGCTGGTTTGTGTCCTAGTATTTGATCTATTTTGGAGAGTGCTCCATGTGCATTGGAGAAGAATGTGTATTCCTCTCCTTTAGGATGAAATGTCCTGTGTGTGTATATACATATATATACGTATATATATGTATATGTATATACGTATATATATGTATATATATTTGTTAAATCCATCCACTCCAGTGTGTCATTGAAAGCCACTGTTTCCTTGTTGCTTTCTGTTTAGATGATCTGTCCATTGCTGTAAGTGGGGTGTTGAAGTCCCCTAGTATTATGGTATTATTATCAATGAGCTTCTTTATGTTTGTATTTAACTGTTTTATATAATTGGGTATTCCATGTTTGGAACATAAATTTTAAAAATTGTTAGACTTTCTTGGTAGATACACCACTTAATTATGATATCTTTTTCACCTCTTGTCACCCTTTTTCATCTTTTCTTACAGTCTTTATTTTAAAATGTAGATGGTCTGGGGCGCCTGGGTGGCTTAGTCGCTTAAGCGTCTGACTTTCGCTTGGGTCATGATCTCGCGGTTCGTGAGTTCGAGCCCCGCGTCGGGCTCTGTGCTGACTGCCAGCTCAGAGCCTGGAGCCTGTTTCAGTCTGTGACTCCCTCTCTTTCTGACCCTTCCCTGCTCGCGCTGTCTCTCTCTCTCTCCTAGAAATAAAGCATTAAAAAAAAAAATAAATTAAAAAAAAAATAAAATGTAGATGGTCTGATGTGGAGAATAGACTTGGGAATCTCCCGGGCTTATACCAATGGGTTAACAGAGAAATAAAGCCATAGTATGCTCTCACCCAAGTTTGGGTAAACACAATTGGCAACCCCAGCTAGTACCCTTATTATCATGATTCTAGTTCAGACATCTTGCTTGTATCTGTGTTGATTAAGTCCCTGGCTGTAATTTCTCCCTGTTCTTTCTTTTGGTGTGAATTCTTTCATTTCATTATTTTGAAGGATAAAAAGGAATAAAGTAAAAAAAAAATAGAAAATTAAAAACAACACAACAACACAAAAAAAATCAAATAAAGGAGGCTAGATCCTAGGTGTGTTTTTCTCTGGTTGATGACTGAAATTATATCCAGTTTCCCCTAGAAGTGAAACTATGAAGCTCGTTATAGTCTGTAAACTTAGGAGGCAGAGACACTCATGGTATTTCTCAAGAAAAAAGTTGGCCCAGTTGGGTGGGGCTTAGTGTAATGGCTCTGTTTTCCAGTAGATGACACTGCTTAGCTTACTGGGGTGGTTTGTTGTGGCATGTGTAGGCATGTATGTGCATGTGTGGGAGTGATGAAAATAGCATCACCCAGCTCCCCAGTCTCTAGTATCAGAACTCTGTGCTCTCCCAGCCAGCAATTGAGAAGCCCTCCTTTGTCTCCTGCTTCTGTCCACTCCCTGCTTCTGCACTGTCCATGACCAAGCTGTCGGGATCCCTGGTGGCACCTCCCTCCTGAGTTTTATCTCAGATGGGACTGTGTTTCCCAACCCCTCACTTCTGAGGGACTGAAGCTTTGACCCATTCTGACCCTCTGGGGGAGGGTCTCCCCAAGCAATGGCCAGGTGCCAGCCCACCCCCAGGAACATTCATGAGACCTTGCTACTGTCAATGCACAGAGACTGTGGCTTGGTGCCTGCCCACCCCAGAAAAAATTCATGCAATCACGTAGCAGCAGCACTTCAGGGATTATGGAAAATCACAACATATCTGGTGCCAGGCTTCATCCTTAGCCTCCTTGTTCCAACACTAGTGACTGTGGTTGTTCTCCAGAGTCCACTGGGACCTTTGCCTGTCAGGAGGCCACATAGCCTCTAATACATGTCCTCCTAGCAGGGGAACCGCCTCTCCCCATGTGGCCCGAGGACCCATTGGACCTCATTCTCTGCTCCTGGAGATTTGCTCTTCCCACCAGTGCACCACCAGGTATCAAACTGCAGAGTTTTAATTAAATTTAAACCTTCTCCTTTCTCCCTTTTTTGCTCAGTCTCTTGCAGCTGTTTCCACTGTTTGCACACTTCCTCTTTCTCTAGCTGCTTTTGGAGGAGGTTGCTTTTCTCATACTCTCCCCCTGTCTTCTTCCTCTCTCCCTGCCCTCTGCAGCTTCTGTCTTCCCCAGTTCAACTCTCTGTGCTGTGTACTCTCAAGTTCTGTGGTTCACACTGTGCAGATTGTTGTGTTAATCCTCAAATCAGTTTTCTAGGTGTGCAAGATGGTTTAATATTGATCTGGCTGAGTTTCAGAGACAAGGATGCAAAACAAAAAAACCAAACAACCTTCTATGCTGTTCCACCATCTTGGTCCCTCCTTGAGTCATTAGCTTTTTATTTACTTACTATGTGGTTAATTTGACATAAGTAAGAAAGTATGTGTTTAACATTCTTATATATTCTATTTTAAATGTGTATTTATTTTGAGATAGTGTATGAGTACACAAGACAGGGAGAGGAGGGAAGGAGGGAGGAAGGGAGGGAAGGAGGGAGGAAGGGAGGGAAGGAGGGAGAGAAGGAGGGAGGGAGGGAAGAAAGGAGGGAGGGAGGGAGGAAGGGAGGCAGGGAGAGAGACAGAGAGAGAGACAGAGAAAGAGACAGAGAGAGAGACAGAGAGAAAATCTTGAGCAGGTGCCACACTGTCAGCTCAAAGCCCAATAGGGCTGTCTCAGGAACCATGAGTTCATTACTTGAGCCAAAATCAAGAGTCAGGCACTTAACCCACTGAGCTGTGCAGGTTATCCAATGTTCTTATATATTCTTATTTCCCTCTTTTTCTTTTTACATAAAAGATAGAATACTAATATAACTTGTTTTAAACTTTGGGGTTTTGTTGCTGTTACCATCTGCTATATAACCTAAAATTTGTAATGCATCTTGGAAATCACTACAAAATAAGTTCACAGATATTTTTCTAATTCTTTTTAGGCTGTATAACCTACGTTGTTTGAATATAACATTATCTACTCAACTAGTGTCCTATTGTTGGAAATTTTATGTTTCCAACCTTCTATTAAAAAATTATGCTGCGGGGCACGTGGTTGGCCCAGTCGGTTGGGTGTCTGACTTTGGCTCAGGTCACGATCTCATGGTTCATGGGATCGAGCCCTATGTTAGGCTCTCTGCTGACAGCTTGGAGCCTGGAGCCTATTTCAGATTCTATTTCTCCCTCTATCTCTCTCTGCCCCATCCCGCTCATACTCTGTCTCTCAAAAATAATAAACTTTAAAAATTATGCTTCAATGATGAACCTTGTACATATGCTGTTTGGTACTTGTGGAGGTACACCCTCAGAGTAGATGTCTAAAAGTAGAATTGCTGGGCACTGGGTAAGTGAATATACAGATTTGTTAGATATTGTCAAATTCTCCTCCTCTAGTTATATATGGTATTAACATCAGGAACATAGTACAGTATCTATTTGCCCCAATGTCTCATCAACAGAGAATACAGTCATGCCTTAGGTTTTGCCCAATAAATAGTATCTCAGTGTAGGTTTAATTTGAATTTTTCTTATATGAGTTAACTTGAGCAGTTTTTCATATACCTAAGGGTATTTGTCTTTCTATTTCTCTTCCTTGTGTGTTTTTGTCTCTTGTTCCTTTCATTCTAGGGTTTTCAAGGACCAAAATTCTTTTTTTTTTTACAAATAGTTTATTGTCAAATTAGTTTCCACATAACACCCAGTGCTCATCCCCACAAGTGTCCTCCTCCATGCCCATCCCCCTCTCCCCCCCACATCCATCAGTCCTCAGTTTTTGTCAGCATTCAAGAGTCTCTCATGGTTTGCCTCTCTCCCTTTCCCCCACCATTTCCGCTCTTCTTCTCCTCCTTGGTCCTCTGTTAAGTTCCTCCTAATCCTCCTATACGTGCACACATATGATATTTGAGGACCAAAATTCTTGAAATACGGTAGCAGTCAGCCTTTGAATGGATGGCAGCTGGTGATTCTCACTAACTGCTGGTAGGATAATTTTGTACCGAGTCCCTGCCTCCTGCCACATACTAAGAGTCTTAGAAAGTCAAAGCAGGAATAATCCTTTCAGATTCTAGTTCAGTCTCCTCATATTATAGATGAAAAAATTCATGCCCAGAGAATGGGAGGGACTTTCTTTAGTTCTTACAAAATTAGTGCTAATGTGGAATTTGAACTCAATTTCTCTTTCCCCCAGGGCAACTTCAAATTAATATACAAATGATTTATGTGCTTATTGTTGTACTTTTACTCAGAGTATCACAAACAACTTTTTGGGAAGAAACTTCTCATAATGTTTTCTATGAGCCCAAATTGGAAACACTAGGTAATAAATCTTTATTAGCATATTTAATGCTCATTTGTTATAGAAGTAGAAAAACAAAGAATGTCAAAGTTCCTTTGAATCTTGGTGGTATCTCATTACATCATTAGGGAAGCCTGACATCCAGAGATGCAGAATGTATCATAGGAGCAGATGAAGACGGTCATTTAACCTGGAGCCACACCTTTACTAGGGGCTTCAAGTTTTAGGTATTTGAGATTTCTTCAATTGAGGGTAAAATGTATAATTACTGCACTTTTGTGACTGTGATGATAGCTTTAGTTTTTAAAATAAACGCTTAAAATGCATCACGATATTTCTAAGCTTGTTGCCTCATTTCTGTACTTTTTAAAATACTCGGAGGAGCCTTGAGAGTGACCTGCCTATGATCATCAAGAAAGCTAGTAGCAGAACGGAGCACCTGGGTGGCTCAGCCACTTAAGCAATTGACTCTTGAGTCAGCTCAGGTCATAATCTTACAGTTTGTTTCATGAGATTGAGCCCTGAGTTGGGCTCTGAGCTGAAATTGTGGAGCCTGCTTGGGATTCTTTCTCTCCCTCTCTCTTTACTTCTCCCCAATTCACACTCACATGCTCTGTCTCTATCTCTCAAAGTAAATAAATAAGCTTATAAAAAGAAAGCTAGTAGCAGAACTGACACCAAGGTTTGTTGACCAATAGACAGAGTACTTTCTGCTGCCCCATACTGCTTCACAAGAGCTAGTGGCTGCCCTTTTACAAGTCAAGTCAACTTACCTTTATTCCAATCATTAAGCCCTCTGACCAAAATGCACCACCCCATGCCACTTAAACCCAACATCTTGGAGCTCATCACTGGGCCTACTCTTTGGAATACTTATGTGTTGACCACAATCTTAATAATAACCCCCATTTCTTGAGAATCTCCTATGTGACATGCACTTTACCTGTGTTCATTCAAATCCACAGAACAGTCCTGGATGGTGGGCAATACTATTCTCTTTTCACAGATGATTGAACAGAGGTTAAGAGATTTATCTAAGATTATACAACTAAGTGCATAGTATAGCTAGTATTTAAACCAAGTTTTTCTGACTGCAAAGACTGTGTTCAGCCCAATTTACCTCTTGTTACCACTCAAATGAGATGCATGATGACCCGAGAGGATATATACAAGGGTCAAAGCAAAATTACCTTCTTCATAAAGCACTCAGCACAGTTGGTGGCTGGAACTTATTAGCTGATAAACAGTTTCTCTGCAGTGCTACCCTATGGGCCAGTCCTCTAATAGCAACTCCTCCTGCAACTCAGAAGTTACTTACTTGACCAAGTGTCTTATAATAACTTCCAGCATCTCTCGGTTCTTTTCAGGTAGCTTATATACCAGGGAATGAATAGCTCCCAGCCGGTAATCTAGGTTGTCAGACTCTGAGAGAGAACAGAGAGAAACAATTTTGCCTTTTGAGCAACTGTGTCAAGTAAACTCTCTCACACTCACACACACACAGACACACACACACACACACACACACACGCACAGAGACACAAAGAGACAAAAAGAGACACAGAGATAAACAGGCACAGAGAAATAACGGTAAAGAGAAACCAAGAAACTAAGACACTGAGATGGAGGGTGAAAGACCAAAAGACAGAGACCAAAAGGCAAAAAGAGAGACAGAAACAAATAAATAGGCCTATAAAGATAAAGAAAGTAGAAGACAGTACAGAAAGATGAGAGCATAAGACTATCTCTGAGGAAGTCAGAGTTCTAGGTATAGCAGGTTGTTCCCAAAGTTCTGCATGTAAACTTCCACTGTAAACCCTTGCCCACCGATCTTGTTATGGTGATGGGAGGTATATTCTTTCTCTGGGTTCATGTGAAAATCACTGATACAGCCTAAAGATCAAAGGTCCCTTGACTCCACAAAAATTCATTATGAGGACAAGTCCTATGAATTTTTTTTCCTACACACCACAGAGGGGACCAAACAAGAGAAGGGTCATGTAGAGATAGGGATGGATGCTCATACATATAGTGGCCCCAGTCAAAATTTTTAATGCTTCCTCACCTGCCAAGTGTTTTAGAGTGATTCTTTATGCCTTATTTACCATGCAATGTTCCACCTTAACCCTCAGTTTTATCATCTAGAAAATGTGATGCTAGCACTAATAGATTAGGAGTAATAATTCACAGCACAATTGAAAAGCATTTGAAAACACAAAGTGATGAAATAAAAACTAAAACAGCAACTGGAAAGGAATAATTTTGTTGTCTCCTAGTAACGTAAGCCAATGCTCTTATTCTGATGGAAGAAGCACAGTCAATAAAGCCCTCATACCAAATATAACATTTGAGTTAAACAGCAAGCAAGAATACTCTTATTTGTCAGTGGACACAATCTGTGGATGTGTTTTTTTTCCCCCCTCACTTTCACTCAAGTAGACTTCTAGGTTTATTACTATGAATATTATTAAGAAGCCAAAACAACACAATTAACTAGTAACATAAATACTTACTGGCAGCAGAGACCAGCTCTTTGTGAAGTCTGTAGGTCATGACAGGTTCAGAAAGGTTCCTGAAATTAAAGAACACTGTTAAGTTCCATTGGGGAGGAATATCCAGGCCTTAGACCCTCATGGGCAGCAAGGCTTAAGTTTCTGAGCCCAATAGCTTAGTGACTATATACATTTCTCTCTTCATCTGAAACTTTGTCAGAGGAATCCTAGTTAGTAGTAATTCAATGAAAACCCTGCAAAAGTATAGGCCAACTAGTCTAACAAGGTCTCCAATTAGTTCCTAAAAGTAAAAGGAGTTTCAAACCAGTTCTGCAAAATTCTAAAGTGGAACCACTCTGAATACTGCTATAAAGTCCTTGCTGTTTTATAGATCTTTAGTTTTCAAAGTGCTTCATATCTATCCTAGCATCTGATCCTTCCAATGATCCTGTGAGATGGAGCAGTTATTCCAGTCCCAGTTTAATGGAGGAGATAATTGGTGCCCAATAAATTTCTTTATTTAGTAAAAAAAATAATGGCTGAGCACCTATCGGTGCCTAGCATTGTGCCAGATATTGGGGATCCAGAGATGAGTAAGAGAGATCCCAAACCTCCAAGGAGGTAATAGTCTAGTTGAGAAGAGTGCCACATACAAAATTTGCAATGTAAAAGGACCAGTGTGATAAAATAAAGGTAATGGGTGGCTCAGAAGAAGTAATTACTTATAATAATAATAATAATAGTAGTAGTAGTAAACTCTTTATTGTTCTAAGTGATTTGCATATATTTACTAATTTAATCCTCATAACAACTCTGTAAGGCAGATATTGTTATTATCTCAATTTCATACATGAGGAAACTGAGGTTCAGAGACGTTAAGTTATTTATCCAAGACCACAAATGGCTAGTAAATGACAGAACTAGTCAGTCTGTCTTGAGTCTATGTTCTTAATCACTGTTATACTGCCTACCACTGTTATTATTGTAGTAATCCAGTTGAGAGACAATAAAGGTCTAAGAAAATAGTGGAATCAATGATAGAAAGAAACGATAAGGAGAATTCTTTAAAAGACATTAAAGACAGAACTTCTTCAATGACTGGGTATACTAGTGAGGAAGAAAGTCATGTGGTTTGGGAGACCGGATAGAATAGAAGTTGATTCGGAAGGAAGTGGAGATCCTAAGCTAGAGGGACTTTTAGAATAACCAAAGAGAGAGGTCTATTAGGCAGATGGAAGGAGTCCCTTCTAAATCTGAAAAGTGGAAATCACGAACCTAGGTGAGTGATTAAAACCATGAGAACAGATACCACTGCTCAAGGAGAGATGAACAACTCACAGCCAATAGCTATATGAGGATTTCCATTTATTATTTGTCCAGAATAGTGTATAAAAAGAAATGCAATTGAACCAGTGATCAGAATATTAAAATTTTGAGATATTTCACATAAAAATTCCATCTTTTCTAATCCTATTGAAAAAAATGAAAGATTTGGCTATATTAGGCCTATATGGTTATTTGTGGAAGTAAATAATATTGCTGATTATATATAAACAAAGGTATCACTATGCAATATGTAATGTGTTTAATATGAATGTAGTCTGCTTCATTCATTTTCATGTCCTGGCCCCTGTGGATATTTGAATTTTCCCTTCTTCCAGTATAGTAAAAAGAGAGGAGAATCCTAGAAAATATCAGGTAGAAAGTCCATAAAGGGAACTGCTAAAATGGTCAAAAAGGTGTGAGGAAAGCCAAAAGCAAGTGATACAGTAGAATCAAAAAAAAGACAATGTTTCAAGGAGGGCTTGGTAATAGTTTCAAATGCTACAAAGAAATCAAGTACGGTAAAGACTGACAACTGTCCATTGTGTTTAGCATTGAAGGAGTCACTTAGTGACCTTGACAAGAGGAGCTTTAGTGGATAAGAGTTGGTGAGAGGGAGACTGCCATGGGTTAAGGAGTAAAATGGGAGGTTAAGAAGTAGAGACACTGAGTGTATATTACTTTATATACTGAAGCTTGAATAGGAAGGTATGAAGTATTTCTTTTATTAGGCAATCTCATCCAAGCTCCTGCCTCAATTGTCATCTATATTGTCAATGATTCACAATTTTTTAGCTCAAGCTCAGAACTCTTCTCTGAGTTCATTCCCATATATGCAATTCCTCACTTAATACCTTGCCCTGATTTCTTCATAAACACCCAAATTTGACATATCTAAAACCCAACTTGTCATCTCTCTTACATCCAGTCTTTTTCTTTTGTTTCTCAAATCAGGAAATGTATGCCCATCATTTGGTTGTATGGGTCAGAAACATGGAAGTCATTCTTTTATCTCCCTCTCCCCCATTGTCATATCTAAATTTACTCCCCAAATTTCTTGATTATGCTTATTTCTAAAAATATACATTCATATTCCCTAGTTAAAGCAGAAGCATCATCTCTTTCATTGACCACAGCAATAGCCTGCTAATTGGTTTCTACCTCTACCTATTTTGATTCCCTATAATCTGATCTCTATATGTTTTCTTTTCAAAATGCAAATCTCATCATGTAACTTGTTTAAAATCTCTCAATTTATTTCCATTCATTTAAAAATAAACCCAGACTCCAATTCTTAAAATGTCCCATACAGCCTCTCAATGTCTGCCCCTACATATCTCTCCCTCTCTCTCTACACTTAATACTCCACCTATACTGGCACATGTAGTTTCCTGAAGGGATCATACTCTCTTGTGCCTCAAGGCCTTTGCATATGCAGATCTCTTTGTCTGGAACTGCCTCCTCCCAGTTGACTCCAAGTTATAATTCAAACCTCAGTTCAAACGAACAACCAGAATAAATCAGGTTTTCTTGCTATAAGCCTTCATACTACCTTGTACCTTTCCTTCAGAGTACTTATTACAGTTTGTTATATTTGTATGATTACTTATTTTTTTTCCTGCCACTCACTCAACTATAACCTTTTTAAAATCAGAGATCACATCCATTCACAACTGTATGCCTCCTGCCTAGCACCATGTTAGACATAGACTAGCTACACAGGAAATGTTTACTGATTTAGTAAATGGTAGAATGAATAAATGAGAAAAGGCACAAGGTCAAAGACAAAAGCACAAAGATGTGCTTTATGGGAGCATATTTATATTCTGAGAAAAAAGAGCCAGTTGGAAAAGAGAGATTAAAAACAAAAGAGAGATAAAGGATAGATTTTGGAGTAGTTTTCTGAAAATGTTAGAGAAAAGGGTTGAGTTAGGTACCTATAATACAGATGGAAGAGGCCCGCTCTGAAAATATTAATGTATTTGAGAAACCCAAAGGGTGTTGACTGGCTAGTGCGTATAAAAGGCCCATACATATGTCTTAAGGAAAATCTCTTACGAGGGGTACTGCTCATTCAGGCTTTAAGGCCTGATTCTCCCATATTTCAAAAGGGCCACACTGCTTATCATAGAATGAGCTGGAAAAGATATAATGTGGGGATGTATTTAACCTATATAAATCTTTGAAAAAACCTGACTCCTTTGAAGAAGGATAGAGACAGAATCTTTTACTCTCACTATTACCATCATCAGTCTTCTAAAACTATGCATAGTAGATTGCTCTCTATCTTCACTAAAATTACCCAAGTAACTCCAAGGAGGCCATAACCCCTGGGGGTGGGAGACAGGGGAAAAATATGCTCCAAAATAAGTGACCTACAACTCAGAGATACTTAGGTTCAAATAATATGAGCTGTGAGTGTGGATATACTGAATAGAGAAGGGGTTGCCCTTCAATTTCCTCATCTATAAAATAGTATGGTACTACCTACCTTACAGGATTATTGTAAAAAAAAAAAAAATGACATAGCCCATGTAAGCAACTAGAGCACTGCTTAGCACAGAATAAACTCTCCAACTATAGTACCCTTCTTCTTTTGCAGATGCAGAAGAAATACTCCTGGAAAGATAATCCATGTTTATATAAAGTTGTAAGATTATACTACAGCAGAAAGTCATTTAGCAGCAATATCTGAGACCCAATTTACTTTGGATTAATGATATTCAAGTATCTATCTTAATGTCTGTAGGGTACAATAATTGAAAAAAAGACTTTTATTTAATAAATTATGGTGCATAATATTGCACATAAAGAATAGTAAGAAATGAATAGGTTTAAAAAGTATATTTCCCAAATACTTTTACATAATATAAATTTATGCCAATTAACTAAATGATATATTCATCACCACTGCACATCTCCATATTTTGCTGATAAAGTAAATTTTGTTTTCCTACTTCTGTCAATTCATTCAGTTCTAATATTTTTATGATTTTACTTTCTTTTTTTTCTATTACATGCATTAAAGCATGAAATATGACATATAAACACACAAACACACATGTCTGTATAAAAGCAACCTAATGTTTCAAAATAGTTATTATTCAGCAAAACATGTTAACAACCTTGAATTGTTCTAAGTCCTGATATTACTAGTGAGCACATTGTAACATCATTATATCTATGCACAATGGCAAAACTTCCATTATTTTAAGGGTATGAGTTTTTAAATAATCTTATCCCTAAGAAAAAGCAATTTTTCAATAACAATCCTATTATTTTGATGCTTCACTTGCTTAAATTCCCAGATTAAATGTCTTCTAATGCACATTCTCTGTTTGGACAGAAATCCTCTTCACTCTTTTTTTCTTTAGCAATCCTATCCAACCTCTAGAAACTGTGACCACATAAGCTCCAATATCCACCCAGAAAAATGTCATCAAGTGTGAAAAACAAAGTTCCAAAGCATATCAGGTATACCTGAGGTAGAATTTCAAGGAGCTGGTGATTGTCTTAATGTCCCAGTCACTATAATGAAAATCAACATCTCCTGGGCATTTAGGATCTATTTGAGAAAAAAAGAAATATGAAAAAAAGTAAATGTTCCAAAATATTTTACTTTTTATTCCTTTAAAAGAAAACCAAAGTATATTAATTAAAAGATAGTTGTGTTATGAACACTTTGTACAATAAACATGTATTTGATGCCTCAAAAATTTCCCTGCAATCCAGTCAGGCATATAAGAAGTTTGGAAATCATCTCTTCCACCCACACAAGAAAAAAAGTGTAATTAACTGAAAATCAACTCCTCTTAGATCAGAGAACTGAGGTCATTGAGGAAACTACTGTCCCGAAAACTGAAGAAATAGACAGGCAGATACAGAAAATCAGAACTTAATGGATCAGGAGCCCAGGAGCAGAAAACTCCTTGAGAACCAGTACAGGGGTAGGAAACCCTAATCTGCAATTGATGAATTTCTAGAGGTTCAGTGTGGACAGGTGTGAGAGTTAAAAATTCTAAGGGGGCTTGGTCCTAGGGGGACTCCCACACTTTTGTGAATTTTACCATCAGGAGCCCTATCAAGTTCTCACAGTGAAGATGTGAGAAAAAATCACTCGTGTTTCCATGCTTCTGAAAGGGCAAAAGAGGAAAAATAGCTCTTTAAAAAATATGCACATCACATTTCATTCTTCCTAGCGAAGCCTACTCTTAAGAAAAACTATTTTACCATATCCTAATATACTACTAGAGCTTAACTGAACTAGGAAAATGAAAATACCCAACTCCATACCTGGACTGCCTTCCTGTCTAAGGGGGAAAACTGAAACCAAATTGAGAAGTACCTGTGAAAGTCATAGGCCAGCAGCAGGGGCTCATTAAAATACATAATGATAGAACTGTGGAATGCTACTCTGCCTCTCACAAATTGCCACCATCAATAGTCCTCCTGAATAGTAACAGGGGAATGCAACTAAAAGAACTGTGCTTCTCAGATAATATTTAAGGAGTCTTTAGGAAAAGCCAAAGACAACAGGAAATAAAAACAAGGTCATCAGGATTAACTGTAGCCTCTGACACATATGGTTACAGCAAACACACACACAGGCTAAACTCTAGCCAGATTAAAAAAACCTCACAGGATAGGCTTATTCACTTCAGTTCCTTTTATCATTACATCGTGTCTGCCTTACAACAAAAATTGTAAGACATCCTAAAAGACAAAAAGAACTACCCACAGTTTAAAGAGACATAGCAAGCATCAGAACCTGACCCAGATATGGCAGACATGTTGGAATTATCAGATTGAGAATACTAAAGAAGTATGATTAGTATCTTATGGACTGTAATGGGTAAAGAGGACAACATAAAAAAGGAGATAAATTAGGTAAGCAGAGAGATAGAAGGTTTAAGAACCAAAAGGAAATT
Source organism: Proteles cristata cristata (assembly GCA_017311185.1). Taxonomy (NCBI): domain Eukaryota; kingdom Metazoa; phylum Chordata; class Mammalia; order Carnivora; family Hyaenidae; genus Proteles; species Proteles cristata. The sequence goes on from JAESUZ010004756.1 coordinate 101,145, forward strand.
CTAGAAATCAAAAACACTATAACATAAATAAAGAATTCCCTTAATGAGCTCATCTATGAACTGGACACAGTTGAGGAAATAATCAGTGAGCTTGAAAAAATGCCAATAGAAAATCTGAAAAGAAAAGAGGAGAAGAAGAGAAAGACAGAATATCCAAGAACTGTAACGTAATAACAAAAGGTGTAACATATATGTAGGGGGAATATCAGAAGAAAGAAAAAAGAAACAGCAGAAATATCTGAAGCAATAATGACTGAGAATTTCCCCAAACCAATAATGAACATCAAAGTAAAGATCCAGGAAGCTCAGAAAACACCAAGCAGGTTATACATCAAAACAATCCACTCTTAGGTATATCATATTCAACTAAACAAAATCAAAGGCAAAGAAAACATCATGATAGAAGCCAGTAGGAAAACAAAACCAAAAACAAAAATGACCTTGCCAAAGGAAGGGCAAGAAGAATTATATCATACTTATCTTTCAGAAACCATACAAACAAGAAAAGAATGGAGTGAAATATTTAAAGTATTCAAATAAAAGACCAGCCTGAATTCTGTACCCAGTAAAATTATCTTTCAAAATTGAAGGAGAAATAAAGACTTTTTTAGGTAAACAAACATAGAGTAACTCTGTCAACAGTAGACCTACCTTGTAAGCGACATTACAAGAAGTTCTTATCAAGAAAGTTGAGGTCAAAAACTCAGATTTACATAAAGAAAGAGCATTAGAGGAGGAATTAATGATGGTAAATAAAACTTTACATTTGACTTAATCTTTATTGGTCTAACAGGTACAAGTTCAAAATAATATAAACAATGTATCCAGTGATTACAGCTTGTAAAAAAAGTGAAATGAATGATAACAGTGTTACAGATGATTGGAGACAGTAACTAAGAATAACATTTTATTATAAGGTGTACTGGCACTATTTGTGTAGTAATATACTGCTATTTGAGAGAGGATCTGGATAACTTTTGAATGTATATTACAAATACAAGGGCAACCACTAAAAACGTTTTTTTAAAAAAGTATAATTGATATGCTAACAGAAGAGAAATCATACAAACTACTCAGGTAAACCCAAGGAAAGAAGAAAAAGAGTGGGAGACAAAAAAGAAGCAAATAAGAAGGACAATGAATAGAAAACAGTAACAAATAGAGTAGATACTAATCCAGCTATATTAGTAATAACCTTAAATGTCAGTGGTATAAATATGTTAATTACAAGATACAGACTGTCAAAAGTGTATTAAAAAAATAGACTCAATGATATATTGTCAACAAGAAACCCACTTTAAAGACACACATAGATTAAAAATGAAGCAATAGAGATAGGTATGTCATACTAACAATAATCGAAAGAAAGCTGGAGTAGCTCTATTCATTTCAAACCACACAGACTTCAGATCAAGAAAAATTGTAAGGGATAAAAAGGATTAATTCTCAAGGAAGACTGAACAATTCTAAATAGGTATGCATCCAACAACAAAGCATCCAAATATATGAGGCAAAAACTGATAAAACTGGAAGGGGATTAATCCACTATTATTGCTAAAGACTTCAACACACTTCCATCAGACAATGCAATACGCAGAAGGTCAGAAAGTATATAATTGAACTAGATAAAACCACTGATCATTCGAATCTAATAGACATTTGTAGACTACCTCATCTAACAACAGCAGGATACACATTCTTCTCAAGTTCATATGGAACATTTACCAAGACAGACGACATTTTGAGCCATAAAATACATATGAACATATTTAGAACAGAAATCACACAAAATATGCTCTCAGAATACGAAATTAAATTAGAAATCAATAACAGTAGGATATCTGAAAAATCCACAAATACATGGAGATTAAACAACACACTTCCAAGTTATTTAGATGAGTCAAAAATAATTCTCAAGAGAAATTTTTAAATATTTCAAGCTAAAGGAAAATAAAAATATAAGTTATAAAAATCTGTGGGGTGTAACAAAAGCAATGCTTTAAAGGAAATGTATAGGACTGAATGCATATATTAAACAGGAGGGATGAGCTAAAATGAATAACCTCAACTTCCACCTTATTAAACTACAAAAAGAACCCCAAAGGAAGCAGAAGTAAAGAAATAATAAAAGTTAGAGCAAAAATCTGTGAAATTGAAATAAGAGTGACACTGGGGTGGCTCAGTCGATTAAGCATCTGACTTCGGCTCAGGTCATGATCTCATGGTTCATGGCTTCAAGCCCCACGTCAGGCACTGTGCTGACAGCTCAAAGCCTGAAGCATGTTTCAGATTCTTTTTCCCTCTCTCTCTGCCTCTACTCAGTTCATGCTCTGTCTCTCAAAAATAAATAAGTGTTTAAAAAAGAAATAGGAAATCAATTTAGAAAATCAATAAAACCAAAAGATGGTTCTATGAAAAGATAAAAAATTGATAAACATTTAACCAGGTTAATTAAGAAAAAAAGAGAAAACATAAATTACTAATATCAGAAGAGAGATAATCACTACTGATCCTGTGGACATTGAAAGAAAAATTGAGAAATATTATAATTAGTTCTATGCCTATAAATGTGATAACCTTGGTGAATGAAATCTACCAAAATACAAACATAAAGAAATAAACAATCTGAATAGATTGGTAGCTATTAAAAAACTGAGCCAGAAATGAACTACATGCTAAAACAGAAAGCACCAGGCCCAGAGGGATTCACTGGTAAATGTGACTAAACATTAAAGGAAAAAAATAGGCCATTCTTATAGAATGTCTTCCAAAAAATAGAAGCCAAGTAATATTTCCTAATTCATTCTCTGAGGCCAGCATTACTTGAATACCAAAACCACAAAAGGCATTATGATGAAGGAAAACTACAGACGAAATATCTCTCATGAATATGCAAAATCCTGAATAAAATATTAGCAAATAGAACACAACATAGTATAAAACCCATGACCAAGTGGGATTAATTCCAAATATGTAAGGCTGATTCAATTTTCAAAAATCAATTACTGTAATTAATTACATCAATAGGCTAGCTCTTCTTTAGAATAAGCATATGATTGTATCAATATATGCAGGAAAAAGCATTTGAAAAATGCAGTACTCATTCTCAATAAAAGCTGTCAAGAAACTAGTGATAGAAGAGAACTCAACTTGATAAAGAGCATCTACAAGAAACAGAAAGCTAATGTATATTTAATAGTGAAAGATAGAATGCTTTTCTGCCAAAATCAGGAACAAAGCAAAGATGTCCTCTCTCACCACTCCTATTCAACATCAAAATGGAAATCTTGATTAATAAAAAAAGAAAAGGGAGTATAAGGTATACAGTTTGGGAAGGAAAAATGAAATTGCTTTTGCTGCAGATATAATGATTGTCTATGCAAAACATCTCAAACAATCAACAAGAACAACAAAAGTCCAGGGAAGAGAGAAGATGGTAAAGGAGCATGGAGACCCTCACCTTGTCTCATCCCTGAAATGCAGCTAGATCAGCACTAACCCATTTTGTACACCTTGGAAATTGATCTGAGGATTCAACAGCTATTTAAAATTTTTTAATTGTAAATTTTTTCTTACCTGTTTTCTTTTCTTTCCCTTTTTTCTCTATTCTATCAAGCTTATTACAACAAGCAGAACAAAACACATCAAGGATTTAGCTTCATTTATTTGTTTTTTAAATTGGTTTTTAATTTTTCAATTTTAATTTTATTAATGTTTTTCTTCCTCCAAAATGACAAAATGATGGAATTTACCCCCCCCAAGAAAACAGGAAAAAGAGATCCAGGATCTTAATCACGCAGATATAAGCAAGATGTCTGAATCAGAATTTCGAAACATGATAATAATACTAGCTGGTGATGTAAAAAGACCTTTCTGTGAGGATAAAAGAAATTATAATCAAGTGAAGACAAAATTGAAAATGCTGTAACAGATATGCAATCTCGAATGGATACCACAATGGCAAGAATGGATGAGGCAGAACAGAGAATTAGCGATAGAGAAGACAATTATGGAGAATAGTGAGACAGAAAAAAAAAGAGGGAAACATAGGCAAAAGAGCACGAGACAAGACTTAGAGAACTGAGTGACCTATTAAAAATGAATAACATCCGAATCAAAGAAGTGCCAGAAGATGAAGAGAGAGAAAGAAGGGCAGAACGTTTATGTGACCAAATTATAGCAGAAAATTTTCCTCATCTGGGGAAGGACACAGACATCAAAATCCAAGAGGCACAGAGAACTCCCATTAGATTCAACAAAAACCGACCATCACCAAGGCATATCATAGTCTAACTCACAAAATACACAGACAGAGAAAGAATCCTGATAGTAGCAAGGGGCAAAAAATCTAAAACTTACAAGGGAAGACATATCAGGTTCACAGCAGACCTGTCCATAGAAATATGGCAGGCCACAAAGGAGTGGCAGGATATACTCAACGTGCTGAATCAGAAAAATAAGCAGCTAAGAATTCTTTATCCAGTGAGGCTGACATTCAAAATAGAAGGAGAGATAAAAGAGTTTCCCAGACTAACAAAAACTATCCCTGAAAGAAATTTTTAGGGGGACTCTTTGAGTGGAGAAAAGATGAAACAAAACGAACGAACAAAAAAGAACAAAAGCAACAAAGGCTAGTAAGAACCAGAAAACATCACCAGAAACATCAACTCTACAGGCAACACAATGGCACTAAATTAATATCATTCAGTATTCACTCTAGAAGTCAATGGAATAAATGCTCCAAACAAAAGACATAGGCTATCAGAATGGAAAAGAAAACAGGACCCATTTATATGCTGCTTATAAAAGACCCATTTTAGACTTAAAAGCAGCTGCACATTGAACGTAAGGGGATGGAAAATCATCTATCAGGCTAATGGTCCTCAAAATAAAGCTGGAGTGGACGTACTTATATCAGACAAACAAGATTTTAAAATAAAGACTGTAAAAAGTGATGAAGAAAGGCACTATATCATAAGGAAGCAGTCTGTCCATCAAGAAGATCTGACAATGTAAATATTTTGCTTCTAACGTGAGAACACTCAAATATATAAATCAATTAATCACAAGCATAAAGAAATTCACTGACACTAATACCATAATAGTAAGGTGCTTCAACACCCCATTTACAGCAATGGACAGATCATCTAAGCAGAAAATCAACAAGAAAATAACAGCTTTAAATGACACACTGGACCAGAGGGACTTAACACATATATTCAGAACATTTCATCCTATAGCTGAAGAATACACATTCTTCTGAAGTGCATGTGGAACATTCCCTAGAATAGATCACATACTGGGACACAAATCACATACCTGGGACAAGTACAAAATGATCAAGATCATATCATGCATATTTTCAGACCACAGCACCATGAAATTTGAAATCAAACACAAGAAAAACTTTGTAAAGACAATGAATATTTGGAAATTAAAGGAGACCCTACTGAAGAATGAATGGGTTAACCAAGAAATTAAGGAGGAAATTAAAAAGTACATGGAAGCCAATAAAATGAAAACACAACAGCCTAAAACTTCTTGGATACAGCAAAGGTGGTCATAAGAGGGAAGTATATAGCAATCCAGGTCTTCCTAAACAAGAAAGAAAGGTCTCCAACACACAACCTAAAAGAGTTGGAAAAAGAATAGCAAATAATATCCCAAACCAGCAGAAGAAGGGAAATAATTTATTACTTATTATTATTAAGTTATTAATTTAATATTATTAGAGCAAAAATCAGCGACATTTAGTTTAAAAAATAACAGATCAATGAAACCAGGAAGTGGTTCTTTGAAAGAATTAATAAAATTGATAAACCCCTAGCCAGATTGATCAAAAGAAAAAGGAAAGAACTCAAATAAATATAATCACAAATGAAAGAGGAACTATCACAACCAACACTGCAGAAATACAAACAATATTAAGAGAATATTATAAGCAATTATATACCAACAAATTGGGAAAACTGGAAGATGCACAAATTCCTAGAAACATATAAACTACCAAAACTGAAACAAGAAACAGAAAATTTGAACAGACCCATAACCAGTAAAGAAATTGAATTAATAATAAAAAAATCTCCCAACAAACAAGAGTTCAGGGCCAGATGGCTTTCCAGGGGAATTTTACAAAACATTTAAAGAAGAGTTAACACCTATTATTTTGAAGATATTCCCAAAAAAAATTGAAATAGAAGGAAAACTTCCAAATCCATTCTATGAGGCCAGCAGCACCTTGATTCCAATAACAAAGACCCCACTAAAAAAGAGAACTAGAGACCAATTTCCCTGTTGAATATGGATGCAAAAATTCTCAACAGGATACCAGACAAATGGATCCAACAACACATTACAAGAATTACTCATCACGATCAAGTGGGATTTATTCTTGGGATGCAGGGCTGGTTCAATATCTGAAAATCAATTAATGTGTTAATCATATTAACAAAAGATAGGATAAGAACCACATGATCCTCTCAATAGATGCAGAGAATGCATTTGACAAAATACAGCATCCTTTCTTGATAAAACCCCTCAAGAAAGTAGGGATAGAAGGGTCATAGCTCATCATAAAGGTCATCTACAAAAGAACTACCACTAATATATCATCGTCAATGTGGAAAAACATAGCTTTCCTCCTAAGGTCAGGAACACGACTAGGATGTCCACTGTCACCACTGTTATTCAACATAGTGTTTGAAGTCTAAGCCTCGGGAATTAGACAACACAAAGAAATAAAATGCATCCAAATTGGCAAGGATGTCAAACTTTCACTCCTCATAGATGACATGATACTCTATGTGGAAGACACAAAACACTCCACCAAAAAGACTGCTAGAACCGATACATGGATTCTGCAAAGTTGAGGGATATAAAATCAACATACATAAATCAGTTGCATTTCTAAACACCGATAATGAAGGAGCAGAAAGAAAAATCAAGGAGTCAATCCCATTTATAATTGCACCAAAAACCATAAAATGCCTAGGAATAAACCTAACTAAAGAGGTGAAAAATCTATACACTGAAAACTATAGAAAGCTTATGAAAGAAATTGAAGAAGACACCAAGAAAATCGAAAAGTATTACATGCTCATGAATTAGAAGAACAAATATTGTTAGAATGTCGATATTACCCAAAGCGGTCTACACATTCAATGCAATTCCTATCAGATAATACCAGAATTCTTCACAGACATAAATCAAACAATCCTAAAATTTGTAAGGAACCACAAAAATTCCCAAATAGCCAAAGCAATCCTGAAAAAGAAAACCAAAGCTGGAGGTATCACATTTCTGGACTTCAAGCTGCATTACAAAGCTGTAATCATCAAGACAGTACAGAACTGTCACAAAAATAGGCAATTAGGTCAATGAAACAGAATAGAAAACCCAGAAATTGACCCACAAACATATGGCCAACTAATCTTCGTTAAAGGAGAAAAGAATATTCAATGGAAAAATGAGTCTCTTCAGCAAATGGTGCTAGAAAACCTGGATAACAACATGTGGAAGAATGAACCTGGACCACTTTCTTAAACTATACACAAAAATAAACTCATAATGGATGAAAGACCAAAATGTAAGACAAGAAGCCATCAAAACTCAAGAGGAGAAACAGGCAACAACACCTTTGACATCAGCCGCAGCAACTTCTTACTTGACATGTTTCCAGAGACAAGGTAAATAAAAGCAAAAATGAACTATTGGGACCTCTTCAAGATACAAAGCTTCTGCACAGTGAAGGAAACCATCAACAAAACAAAAAGGCAACCAATGGAATGGGAGAAGACATATGACATATGACAAATGATATATCAGATAAAGTGTTAGTATCCAAATCTATAAAGAACTTATCAAACTCAACACCCAAAAAACAAATCCAGCGAATAAATGGGCAAAAGACAATAGAAAATTTTCCAAAGAAGACTTCTAGATGTCTAACTGACATATAAAGAGATGCTGAACATTACTCATCATCAGAGAAATACAAATCAAAACCACAATGAGATACCACCTCATACCTGTCAGAATGGCTAACATTAACAAATCAGGCAACAATAGATGTTGGCGAGTATGTGGAGAACAAGGAAACTTTTGATACTGCTGCAAACTGGTGCAGCCACACTGGAAAACAGTATGGAGGTTCCTCAAAAAATTAAAAATAGAACTACCCTATGATCCAGCAATTGTACTACTCAGGTATTTATCCAAAGGTTAGAGGATTGCTGTTTTGAAGGGCACATGCACCCCAACGTTTACAGCAGCACTATCACTAAATTGTATACCTGAACCTAATATAACATTGTATTTTAACAGTCCTGGAGTTAAATAAGAAACTTAGTAATAAAAAAAAAAGAGTATGGCCTAATATGTGATCTGTTTTGGAGAATGTTCCATGTACACTTGAAGAGAATGTACGGTCTGTTGTTTTCGGATGGACTATATCTATTATGTCCATCTGGTCCAATGTATCATTCAAAGGCTCTGTTTACTTATTGATTTTCTGTCTGGATGATTTATCCATCGATGTAAGTAGAGTGTTAAAGCCCCCTACTATTACTGTCTTACCATCAATTTCTCGCTTTAGGTCTGTTAACATTTGCTTTATGTATTTATGTGTTCCATTATTGGGCACATAGATGATATTTACAATTGTTATATCATCTTGTTGGATTAATCACTTTATAAAAAACTTATTTTTCCCTTGTTATAGTCTTTTTTTTCTAATTCTTTGGTTTTAAACTCTATTTTGTTTGATATAAGTATTCATACCCTGGCTTTTTTATTCCCCTCACTTCCATTTGGATAGTGAATGTTTTTACATCCCTTCCTTTTCAGTCTGTATGCATCTTTAGGTCTGGGGTGAGTCTCCTGAAGGAGGCATATAAATAGGTCATGTTTTTATAAATCTACCCCATCATCCTATGTCTTTTGTTAATTAAAATGTTTAATGTTTTATTTTAAAAAAAAAAATTTTAATGTTTTTTATTTATTTCTGAAAGAGAGACAGAGAGAGAGAGAACAAGGGAGGATCAGAGAGAGAGGGAGATACAGAATCTGAAGCAGGCTCCAGGCTCTGAGCTAGCTGTCAGCAGAGAGCCTGATGTGGGGCTCGAACTCACAGACTGTGAGATCATGACCTGAGCCGAAGTCGACCGCTTAACCAACTGAGCCACCCAGGCGCCACTGTTTTATTTATTTCTGAGTGACAAAGAGAGAGACAGACAGACAGACAGACAGCGTGAGCAGGGGAGGGTCAGGGAGAGAGGAAGACACAGAATCTGAAGCAGGCTCCAGGCTCTGAGATAGCTGTCAGCACAGAGCCCGATGGGGAACTCGACCCACGAACCATGAGATCATGACCTGAGTTGAAGTCGGACGCTTAGCCAACTGAGCCATTCAGGCATCCCTCACCCAATGTCTTTTGACTGGAACATTTATGCCATTTATATTCAAAGTTATTATTGAGAGGTATATACTTATTGCCATTGCTTAAATTTGTTTTCAGATTGTTTTTTTTTTGGTTCTTCTTTGTTCCTTTCTACTTCTCTTGCTCACTTTCTTTGTGATTGACAGGTATCCATAGTGTTTTGTTTGTCTTTCTTTCTCTTCATTCTTTTTGTGTATCTACTACAGGTTTGGGGCTTGTGGTTACCATGAAGTTCATACATAACATCCTAAATAAATAACAGTCATATTAATTTGGTTATCATTTAAGTTCAAAAACATTCTAAAAAACAAAATGAAAAAAAAATCTTTCTTTTTCTTTTTCCCCTTCTCTTTCCTTTCTACTCCTTTCTCCACATTCTATGTATATGTTGTCATATTTTACATCTTTTTATTCATAGTTTTCATATGTCTAGTTATGGAACTACATTTTCCACTTAAAGAAGTCTCTTTATGATGGCCATGGAGGAGGGCACTTTTTGGGATGAGCACTGTGTGTTACATGGAAACCAACTTGACAATAAACTATAATAAAAAATTAAAAAAGGAGAAGTCCCTTTAACATTTCTTGTAAGGGTGGTAAACCTTACCTTTTGTTCCTCTGGAAAACTCTATCTCTCTTTCAAACCTGAAATGATAGCCTTGCCAAGTAGAGTATTCTTGGCTATAGGTGTTTTTTTTTTTTTCTTTTAGCACTTTGAATATATCATGCCACTCCCTTCTGGCCTACAAAGTTTCTGGAAACTAAGCTGATAGCATTATTGATTTTCCCTTGCATGTAACTTTTTGTTCCTATCTTGCTACTCTTAATATTCTCTATCTTTAACCTTGACATTTTATTTATTTTATGCTGGGTCGTGGGTCTCCTTGAGGTCCTCTTGTTTGGGACTCTCTGTGTTTCTTGGACTTGAATGTCTATTTCCTTCCCTAAGTTAGGGAAGCTTTCAGTTGGGCAAAATGGGAAAAGTGGAGAGGGATATACAGCCTTCCAATTATCAAATGAGTAAGTCACAGGAGTAAAAAGCCCAGCATAAGGAATACAATCACTGATATTATAATAGAGATGTAATGAAACAGAATGATAGCTATACTGAAGGTGAACCAGCATAATGTATAAACTTATAAAATTACTAAATTGTACACCTGATATTAATGTAACACTGTGTCAGCTATACTCAAATAAAAAAATTTAAAAATCATATAAATATGCATGTAACTGACAAGATTATGATATCTGCATTCCAATTACTTCTCAGAGAATGTGAATTCCAGATTCATATTGCCTAATTCTTATACACACCTTCATGACAATATAGTATTTATAGAGAATTATCCAATGAATATACAGTCTATCTATTCCTCTAGGTTGGTGACTGAACTATTCTTATCTAAACACACTACCTTCTGAATCTGTGGTTCACCACCACAGTGATTATCAGATTAACATTTTCCAGTTTTTATTCATTTGATAAAGTTTTGGGCAAGAACTCACGCTAATATCTTACAAAGCCACATTTGTCTCCTGCTTATCTATAATGCAATAGAAAGAACAACCTGAAAATTCATAGGTATAGAAAAAGTAAATATAGTTCAAAAGAAGTGAAATACTCTGAAGAATCAGAATACAGGAAGACACTCCTCTGAAGAAACATTCATCGTGAGAAGTAAGAGGTAAAACTTTGCTAATATAAGTTGTCAATATGATTAAAGGTGACTGCAATGAAATTCAAATAGTAATAAAGATAAAAATTATTTTTAGCTTAGAAATAGAAGGATACTTCCTTAACCCAATAAATATCTACAGCAATGTGCTGGTAAATAATTAATAATCATGTTGGAGAGGAGGGTAGAAGAGAACTTTGATTTATAGCAACTCCTATGGTATTAGGCTGATTTCAAGTTATCAACATGATATCTAGTTAGGAAATATGTGCACAATAAGGTCTTATGAGCCAGTATGTACTCCCTAAAGCACACCACTGAAATTGTCTCAAGTTACCAGTTGATATCACAATTAATGGTAAAACATTAGAAGCTTAAGATTAAAAGGCAGAAAGGAATACTGCTTATATCACTATTATTGTTATTAATTAGGGTGTCTAGAACAACAATTCCTGAGTTACCCAAGATAAATACCTAAAAAGTCTACCAAAAGCCATTGAAAAATATTTAAAAATCCACAAGAAAGCTTATTAAAATCACTGGTGAAAAATGAGATATCACCTTATACCTATCATGGTGGCTAAAATGAAAAAGAACAAGAAATAACAAGTGTTAGCAAAGATGTGGAGAAAAAGAAACCCTGGTACATCTCTGGTGCGAATGTAAATTCGTGCAGCCACTTTGGAAACCAGTATGGAGGTTCCTCAAAAAATTAAAACTAGAGATACTATATATTCCAATAATTCCACTATTGGGCATTTACCCAAAGAAAACAAAAACATAATTCACAAAGATATATATGCACTCCCTATATTTATTGCAGTATTATTTACAATAACCACGATATAGAAGTAACCTAGGTGTCCACTGATAGACGAATGATTTTTTAAAAAAAGATGTGGAATATATATTTACAATGGAATATTACACCAACATAAATCATATGATTTATTCACATTTTCATATGTGGAATCTAAAAACAAACAAACAAAAAACAGAATCAGACCTATAAATACAGAGAACAAATAGATGGTTGCTAGAGGAGAAAGGGGTGAAGGGATGCGTAAGATGGGTGAAAGGGAATGGGAGATGTAGGCTTCCAGTTATGGAATGAAAAAGTCATGGGAATAAAAGGCACAATCTAAGGAATATAGTCAATGATACAGTACTAGGACTTTATGATAACAGATGCTAGCTACACTTGTGGGGAGCACAGCTTAACGTATAAACTTGTTGAATCACTATGTTGTATACCATGAAACTAATGTAACATTGTATTTCAACTATACTCAATTAAAAACATTAAGAAATAAGATAAAATCACCAGTGATAAAATAAAGATACAGAATTCATAAGCAGTAATTCGCTCAGAAATTTAATCAGACAAAAAAAAGACACTCTTTGCGTGTGTGTGTGTGTGTGTGTGTGTGTGTGTGTGTGTGTGTGTGTTATTTATAAAATCAAACCTAGGAATAAATATCCATTAATATTTAGGACTTACCTAAAGAAAAGTATAAAACATATAAAGAAATCTTGCACAAGCAGAAAATACTGATTCTGGATAGAAACAATAAATATTGATAAATTGCCAACTTAATTGCAATTAAATTATAGATTTAATACAATTCAAATTAAAATACTAACAAATCTATGTTTCCTGGAGCATGCTAAAGTTTACATGAGACAAAGAACTAACACAAATGACTAAAATAATTCTTTCAAAAAAGAATAAATGAGAATTTGTGCTAATTGGTAAGAAAATGATTAGTGATGTGATACTACAATTGTAGAAAGATCTTACTAGTATAAGAACAGTTATATGAGTAGAAAAAAAAATTAAATGTCCAGGAAAAACATATTGTAAATATAACAACTTAATAAACAATAAAAGCAACATTATAAATTAGTTAATAAGAAGTATTCAATACATGGAAATTTAAAAAATTAAGTATATGGGGAAAAGTTAAATCCCTATCTCACAATGGAACAATATATTTAATTTCAAATGAATGAAAGAATTAAAATGTAAAATAAATAAATAAATCACCATTAAGAAATTCACAGAAACCACAAGTGAATTTTTATAGGCTCTTGGTGAGGGGATAGCATTTTGAGCATACTAGAAAATAAAGTTTTTAATGCACCCTGCAGCATACGAAGGATATATTGCAAAGGTGTCAAGTTCTAGAAAATGGAACAGAGATGACCACTTGAGACCTAAACTGGGGTCATGACTTGATGTGGAACATGCACTAAAATAAAAGTATGCACCCCCCAAAAAAGCCTATAGTAAGGTGCCAAACTGCAGCAAATTCATTTGGGGAGCTTTGCAAAAATGTAGATCCCTGGATCTCAAGAGATTGAATCATTGGGTCTAGGATTAGAGCTACTGATTTGTTTGTTCATTTGTTTATTTAATAACAATTTCTCAAAGATGATTCTAGGCTTAGGTTGGTTTCCTGTCAATAATGTGACAGATAATCAGATTGGGAGGATAATAATCATAGAAATATGATTATGATAGAAATATCTTAGATAGATATTATGATAGAAAATAATCATAGAAATAAGAATATGATAGAAATATCTTGGACAAAGTTCTAACCAACACTTCAAATGAGAGTACAATGAGCTTTTGTTACATTTAGATGCAAAAACAAAACAAAACAAAAACAGAAAACCCAACAATCCATAACAGCAAGAATATTACTGTAGCTCCTCTGAAACACATGAGTCCTGCCAGAGTGTCTGAATTAATAAAAAAGTTAATAAGTTAATAATATAATATTACTGTGAAAATCCTGGTTTCATAAATAGTAAGATCAATTCTGATTGCTTGCAGTTGATAAAACCGATCAACTGAGAAGAAGCAACAGAAGTGATTAATAGAAAGTGTAGTCAGAAATAAGCCCATCAGGATCTGATGCTAGTTGGAAAGCAGTAATTACTAATGTGAGAATTGATCAAATCAGTTCCATGAAGTTACAGTTTTGACTGCTGTATTTTAGGCTCTTACTCAGCCTCATATAGAACCGAGAAATGCTGGACTAAAGAATAGCTAAAAGAAAGGTCACTTGTTCTTTTATTGTTGCTGTATATAAGACGTGTGTGTCACCAGTGTAGTGATGAAAAGAAAATCCACCTGTAGAAGAACAAATGTTACTAACTTTGGCAGGGGAAGACATTCAAATACTAAATAATTAGCAATGGCACACATTTCTATTAATCAGCAGATAATGGTTCTAAACACCAGAAATAGCCACACTTGATGCCTCCCAACTATTTCAGACCTGGATCTTGTATATGTAGGAAAGAGGGGTGTGGCCTCATAAAAAGGTGGAGACTATCTTAGCATCATAAAGTAAATCCATCTGTGGCTTACTGGTTCTCTTAGATTCAAATTATAGAAAGATTATTGATAATGTGTATAACCCTGAAGCTGTAATTCTACTTGAGCAAATCTACCCAAAGTATACATTAGAATTTACAAATATGCCATCACAAAAAAAGAAGCAAGTTAAATGCTCAAAAAGAAGGTAATGATTTGATAAACATTAGTTCTTTTATTTACCATAATGTTATATAGCCATTAAAATATTTACAAAGTATTTTTAACCATACAGGAAAATACTTATGTCAAGGTAATGTGGGGCATGTAAATCCAAATCTCCCTCCACATACTCCATAAAACCACATGCAACCAACAGAAAAACAGGGCTACACAAAGCCATGTACCCCACAGAACAAATACACAGAAAACAGCCAAATTCCAAATCACGTGAAAGTAGAAAAATAAACGCCAAATCCCAGGGAGGTATCACTAATATTTTGTCTCCACAAACCTTGCAAGGAGCAAGTGCAATGCTAGGAAAAGTTCATTCATAATAAAATAAGAGATCTAGAGGCCCAAAATTAATCTAAAACCAGCACCAGAAAGAGAAAGTCTGCATAAAGTATAAAAAATACTGAAAAACAGGATAAATCAGAGCACTTGTGGAAGAGTGTTCTAAGTGGTCTTCAAAAGGAAGTTATGAAAATGTACTGCTCCTAGGAAAGGAAAGCTCAAAACATAAGGGAGAAACATCAGGAAAAGCGAATTAATGCAATAGAGGAACTTTTAGGAATGGGCAAAGATCAACTAGGCAAATGGAATCAAAATCAGACAAAGAAAATTTCAAGCCCAAAAGCACTAAATGAGAGTAAGAACACTTTTTAGTGCTAAAATCCAATTATCAGGGTGAAAATAAAACAGCTATGAATATCTGTACATAAAATAACACAACAACCAACATTCTAAAGCAAAAAAAAAAAAAAGGATATAAAAGAAGCTATCTCCAGGGGAGATGGTGAAGAATGAAGACTCTAAACTCACCTCTTTCCAAGGTAACACTTGCACCAAAGCAAAAAACCCAGAAAAGGACCCAGAGACTGGCAGAATAAGTCCACAACTAAATGTAGAGAAGAGGCCACATTAAAGAGGATAGGAAGGGCAAGGATTTGATGAGAACCTGAACCATACAGGTATGAATGCTGGATGGGAGGCGGGGGGAATCTCAGGCACAGAGAGGAGCAAGAAACAGACTAGCACACTGTGGTGCTTGGAAAGGGAAGAGAAATTACCACAGAATTTGGCTTTGAAAATCAGAGGGACCAGTTTTAATGAGTGGCTACAACCAGCAGGAATTAAAACCTAGAACTATAAAAATCAGCAGACATGGCTCTGAGATGGCAATAGAAAGCTAAGCCCCTATCCTTAAAGAGACAGCACAACAAAGAGCTGTGGAGATACAGCTTGGGAGGAGCAGTTTGAAAGGCATTTGGGGTTTATAAGAGGAAGGAGAGCTAGTTACTAATCTCAGAGTTCACTGAGGGACTTCACCAGAAACAAAGGATCTGGCAGATGATGTTTCCCTCCCCAGGCCAACATCATAAATGCACAGCTACCTGTGGGAACCAGAGCAGGATCAACACTCACTCCCTAACTGGCTTATACCACAGCACACATCCCAGGCCAGACGTGCCTCAATTCTGGTGATATGGATGCCCACCAAACAGGACTCATGCAAACCTTGCCATCACTGGGCCCATCAATATCCCACAGAGAATGAGCACACCGTGAAAATTGCACCCTCTGCCCACCATGTTGTGTGGAGCAACAGGCCTAGGTCTTTGTGGCAGATGTGAATCTTCAGTGGAGGAGGACCAGCATTTGTGGAACTGTGGCCCCATTATTCTGCTTTAATTTTGTGCAGTGGCCCTGGCCATTCCCAGTCTCCACAGTAGCTGTGCATCCCTGTGGAGGACAAATGCCACCTAGTTAAAACTGCACACCCTGACTACTACGTTCAAGAGCAAAAGGTATAGCTGACTTTTCTAAAACACAGAACCAGACACAAAGAAATACACAAAATGAGGAGACAGAAGAATATGTCACAAATGAAAAAATAGGGCAAAACCACTGCAAGAAACCTAAGCAGATAGGGGGCAAGATGGCGGAGATGTAAGGAGCTCCGTACTTGCACTCGCGCCCATACATCACACAGAAAAGATCTGAAGCCATTGGAAACCTTACAAAACCTGAGAGATTGGGAGAAAAAGGGCGCAGAATCCACTGAGAAAGCCTTCTAACGTGAGTGCGAACTGGGGAAGATAAAATCGGGCCGGGATCAGAGACTCCAGGGTGGGAGACGATCCCCCTCTACCCTCTACGGGGAGTGAGAGGGGAAAAGGAGAGAGTCCGAAACAGAAAAACCTCCACTCGGAGCGGGGAAAACCTCCGCTCGGTGCATAGAAAGACCGTACTTGGCAAATACCTGCACATCAGGTCCCCTCGCGCCAACTGGTCCTGAGGGGAGCTGAGCACACAAACTGCTTCTTTGTGCTGGTTCCTAGAGGCAGGATTCAGAGTGGTGGCGCGCCTGCCGCCATTGTAGCTCCCGGGCGGCTGGGGACCCCGAAAGAGCCACGCGGACACCGGGCGTCCGCGCTCCTGGCTGGCTGGAACTCCAGAGGGAAGGCAGAGAACTAAAAACTGGGATATCAGCCTGTGAGTTCGTGTTTCGGGTGACGAGCCATAGAGGGACCCGGATTTCCTCACTCCAGTGGGCTCAGGAACAGAGCACCCGGCAGGCAAGCCCCCGCGCATGCGCAACAGCCTGACCCAGAGAAGGAAGCAGCGATTCTGACTCCGCCCCCAGAGCTCCACAGGGAGCCTGGAATTGCCCGAGGGGGTTGCCTGGGAAGCTGTGTCTAAGGCAACTTCAGCGGGGCTCCTGGACTGGGATTTGGAGACTGGAACTGGCCTGGGTTGAAGAGTGCAACCAACTTTGGCTGCGCCCCCAGTACGGGGAGTTTACACACCCAAAAGAGCGAGGTGCAGCTCTTGGTTCAAGAAGGGACTGGAGCACCATCACTCTCCTCCCCACAACCGCCAAAGCAGAGCTCCCGCCTAAGGCATTGGATCACGCCACGCCCATCTCTGCCTGAGAGGGCTACCTCAAGAAACAAGCTACAGTACACAAGGTGAAGAGTCCCAAATATCACTACGAACAGGAAAATAAAATAACCAAGGTCCGAACAAGAGAGACCAAGGGATACCATTCAAAAAACACTCTCTGAAAGGATAGGCCCTGGAAAGTCAAAGAGTCTTCTTGGATATAGCAGCGCTCATAAAAACAGAGAGCATAACAGGTCTTTAAAATCAACAAGAGCCGGAAAGCTAACTAAAATGACGAAACGAAAGACCTCTCCTCCAAAGAAACTCCCAGAAGAAATGACAGCTAATGAACTGCTCAAAACAGATATCAGCAGCATCACTGAACAAGATTTTAGAATAATAATGGTAAAATTAATAACTGGGCTTGAAAAAAACATAGGGGGCATCAAAGAAACTATGGCTACAGACAGAATGGAAAATAAAAATAGGCATGAAGAATTAAAAAATGCGATAAATGAGATCCATAATAAATTAGAGGCCTCCAATGCACGGATTGAAGAGGCAGAAAGGAGAATAAGTGATTTAGAAGACACCATTCTAGAAAAACAAGAAGCTGACAAAAAAAGAGACAAACTGATCCAGGAACAGGAAAGAAGAATTCGAGAGCTCAGCGACACGGTCAAACGCAACAATATCCATATCATAGGAATCCCAGAAGAGGAAGAGAGAGGGAAAGGTGCTGAAGGAGTCCTGGAACAAATTATAGCAGAGAACTTCCCCGACCTGGGGAAGGAAGTAAATGTGGAAATACAAGAGGCTCAGAGGACTCCCCTCAGACGTAACTTGAATCGATCTTCTGCACGACATATCATAGTCAAAATGGCAAAATATAGGGACAAAGAGAGAATTGTGAAAGCAGCTAGGGAGAAAAGGGCCCTCACATACAAAGGGAAACCTATCAGAGTGGTGACAGACCTATCTACTGAAACGTGGCAGGCCAGAAAGGAATGGCAAGAGATCTTCAATGTGATGAACAGTAAAAATATGCAGCAAAGAATCCTCTATCCAGCAAGCCTGTCATTCAAAATAGAAGGAGAGACAAAAACATTTCCAAATAAACAGAAATTGAAAGAATTTGTCACCACTAAGCCAGCCCTGCAAGAAATCCTGATGGGGATGCTCTGAAGGTAAGGTTGCAAGGAACAAAGATACCAGAGACATCACCACAAACATGAACCCACAAAAGATACAAAGAATCTAAACCCACATATTTCAATAATAACACTGAATGTAAATGGGCTGAATGCTCCAATCAAAAGACATAGGGTAGCAGAATGGATTAAAAAACAAAATCCATCTATATGCTGTCTACAAGAAACTCATTTTAGACGGGAAGATACCTTCAGATTAAAAGTAAGGGGATGGAGAAATATATATCATGCTACAGGAAATCAAAAGAAAGCCGGAGTAGCGATACTTATATCAGACAAACTGGACTTTAAATTAAAGACAATCACAAGAGATGAAGAAGGGCGCTACATAATAATTACAGGGTCCATCCATCAGGAAGAACTAACAATCATAAATGTCTACGCACCGAATATGGAAGCACCTAAATATCTAAAACAATTAATCACAAACAGAAACAAGCTTATAGATAAGAATGTGCTAATAGCAGGGGACTTTAACACTCCACTTACAGCAATGGATAGGTCAACCAGACAGAAAATCACTAAAGAAATAACGGACTTGAAAGACACATTGGACCAGATGATTCTGACGGATATATTTAGAACTTTACATCCTGAGGCCAGGGAATTTACTTTCTTCTCAAGTGCGCATGGCACATTCTCCAAGATAGATCACATACTGGGACATAAAGCAGCCCTCAATAAATTCAAAAGAATACAGATCATACCATGCACACTGTCAGATCACAATGCTTTGAAACTTGAAATCAATTACAGGAAGAAGTCTGGAAAACTTCCAAAAACATGGAGGTTAAAGAACACCCTTCTAAAGAATGAATGGGCCAATCAGGCAATTAGAGATGAAATTAAAAAATATATGGAAACAAATGAAAATGAAAACACAGCAATTCAAAACCTATGGGATGCGGCAAAGGCAGTGTTAAAAGGAAAGTACATTGCTCTCCAGGCCTATTCCAAGAGATTAGAAAAAGCACAAGTCCAAAATCTAACAGCTCACCTAAAGGAGTTAGAGACAGAGCAACAAGAATGCCCTAAACCCAGTAGAAGAAGAGAAATAGTAAAAATTAGAGCAGAAATAAACAACATCAAGACCAAAGAAACAATTGAACATGTCCATGAAACCAAGAGTTGGTTTTTTGAAAAAGTAAACAAAATTGACAAACCTCTAACCAGACTTATCAAAAAGAAAAGAGAGAACACCCAAATAGACAAAATTATGAATGAAAATGGACTTATTACAACCATCCCCTCAGAAATACAAGCAATTATCAGGGAATACTATGAAAAATTATATGCCAACAAATTGGACAACTTAGAAGAAATGGACAAATTCCTAAACACACACTCATTACCAAAATTCACACGGGAAGAAATAGAAAACCTGAACAGACCCATAACGAGTGAAGAAATTGAATCAGTGATCAAAAATCTCCCAACAAATAAGAGCCCTGGACCTGATGGCTTCCCTGGGGAATTCTACCAGACATTTAAAACAGAATTAATCCCAATTCTTCTCATGCTATTCCAAAAAATAGAAATTGAAGGAAAACTCCCGGACTCATTTTAGGAAGCCAGCATCACTCTGATTCCCAAGCCAGACAGAGATCCAGCAAAAAAAGAGAACTACAGGCCAATATCCTTGATGAATACGGATGCAAAAATTCTCAACAAGATCCTTGCAAATCGAATCCAGCAGCATATCAAAAGAATCATCCACCAAGATCAAGTGGGATTCATTCCTGGGTTACAGGGCTGGTTCACCATTGGCAAAACAATCAATGTGATACATCACATCAATAAAAGAAAAGAAAAAAACCATATGATCCTGTCAATAGATGCAGAAAAAGCATTTGACAAAATGCAGCATCCCTTCTTAATAAAGACTCTAGAGAAAGTTGAGATAGAAGGAACCTACTTAAACATCATCGAAGGCATCTATGAGAAGCCTTCAGCTAACATCATCCTCAATGGGGAAAAACCGAGAGCTTTCCCTCTGAGATCTGGAACACGACAGGGATGTCCACTCTCACCACTGTTGTTTCCCATAGTGCTGGAAGTCCTAGCATCAGCCATCAGACAACAAAAGGAAATCAAAGGCATCAGAATTGGCAAAGAGGAAGTCAAACTTTCACTCTTCGCATATGACATGATACTCTACATCGAAAACCCGACAGACTCCACCAGAAGCCTACTAGAACTGATCCATGTATTCAACCAAGTTACAGGGAACAAAAACAACGTACAGAAATCGGTTGCATTTTTATACACCACCAATGAAGCAACAGAAAGAGAAATCAAGAAACTGCTCCCATTCACAATTGCACAAAAAAACATAAAATACCTCGGAATAAACCTAACCAAGGACACAAGAGATCTGTATGATGAAAACTATAGAAAACTTATGAAGGAAATTGAAGAAGACACAAAGAAATGGAAAAACATTCCATGCTCATGGATAGGAAGAATAAATATAGTTAAGATGTCATTACTACCTAAAGCACTCTATACATTCAATGCAATTCCAATCCAAATTGCACCAGCATACTTCTCAAAACTAGAACAAACTATCCAAAAATTTGTATGGAACCATAAAAGACCTCGAATAGCCAAAGTAATACTGAAAAATAAAACCAAAACGGGAGGGATCACCATCCCAGACTTTAGCCTCTACTACAAAGCTGTCATCATCAAGACAGTATGGTATTGGCACAAAAACAGACATACAGACCAATGGAACAGAATTGAAAACTCAGAAGTGGACCCAAAAGTATACAGCTAACTGATCTTTGACAAAGCAGGATAGAATATCCAATGGAAAAAAGACAGCCTTTTTAACAGATGGTGTTGGGAGAACTGGACAGCAACATGCAGAAGAATGAAACTAGATCATTTTCTCACACCATGCACAAAAATAAACTCAAAATGGATAAAGGACCTGAACGTGAGGCAGGACACTATCAACACCCTAGAGGAGAAAGCAGGAAACAGCCTCCTTGACCTCCACCACAGCAACTTTTTACTTGACACATCCCCAAAAGCAAGGGAATCAAGAGCAAAAATAAATGATTGGGACCTCATCAAGATTAAAAGCTTCTGCACAGCCAAGGAAACAACCCAGAAAATTAATAGGCAACCAACGGAATGGGAAAAGATAGTTGGAAATGACATATCGGATAAAGGGTTAATATCCAGAATCTATAAGGAACTCACCAAACTACACGCCCGAAACACAAACAACCCAGTGAAGAAAAGGGCAGAAGATATGAACAGACACTTCACCAAAGAGGACATCCAGGTGGCCAACAGACACATGAAACGATGCTCAGCATCACTTCTCATCAGGGAAATACAAATCAAAACCACACTGAGATAGCACCTCACGCCTGTCAGAGTGGCTAAAATGAGCAAATCAGAGAACTCTAGATGCTGGCGAGGATGTGGAGAAACGGGCACCCTCCTACACTGTTGGTGGGAATGTAAACTGGTACAGCCCCTCTGGAGAACAGTGTGGAGGTTCCTCAGGAAACTAACAATAGAACTCCCCTATGACCCAGCAATAGCACTGCTAGGAATTTACCCAAGGGATACAGAAATGCTGAGGCATAGGAGCACATGTACCCCAATGTTCATAGCAGCACTCTCCACAATAGCTAAAACCTGGAAAGAGCCTAAGTGTCCATCAACAGATGAATGGATCAAGAAGATGTGGTTTATCTATACCATGGAATACTACATGGCAATGAGAAACAATGAAATCTGGCCATGTGTAGCAACATGGATGGACCTTGAGGGTGTTATGCTGAGCAAATAAGTCAGGCAGAGAAGGACAAATATCATATGTGTGCACGTATAGGAGGATTAGGAGGAACTGACGGAGGAACAAGGGGGAAGAAGGGGCGGAAATGGTGGGGGAAAGGAGAGAGGCAAACCCATGAGAGACTCTTTTAGTGACAAAAACTGAGGACTGATGGATGTGGGGGGAGGAGGGATGGGCATGGAGGAGGACACTTGTGAGGGATGAGCACTGGAATTGTTATGTGGAAACTAATTTGACAATAAACTGTTTGTAAAAAAAAAAAAGAAACCTAAGCAAAAAGGATATAAGTGACATGTGTGATAGATAATTTAAAATAATGATCATAAATGTACTCACTCAACATGAGAAATGAGTGGAGGACATCAGTGAGATCCATAACAGAGAGATAAAAAAGAACCAGTTAGAGATGAAGACAACAAATAAAATTAGGAATACAACTTATAGGATACATAGCAGGCTGGAAGAAACAGTGGAATAAATTAATGAGCTAAAAGAGAGAATAATGGAAAGTGAATAAAGATAAACAAATAGAAAAAATAATTATGCAAAATGAGAACAGACTTACGGAAATTACTGACTCCATCAAGTATAACATTCACATTATAGTGTTCCCAGAAGGAAAAGACAGAGAAAAGGGGACAAAGCATTTATTTCAAGAAATAATCACTAAAAGTGTCCTTAATCTGAGGAAGGAAAAGGATATTTAAATTCAGGAGGCACATAGACACAGAGTCATTAAAATGGAACAGTAGTTATAAAGAAAAAGTTTTGAAATTAGCAGAAGACAATTATATACAAAATAACTCACAAGGTAATCAACACTGTTTCATCACAAACTTTACAAGTCAGAAGGGCATGATATATTCAAAGAATACCTACTCAACAAGGCAATCATTGAGAGTAGAAGGAGAGAGAAAGAATTTCTCAGACAAACAAACACTAAAGGAGTTGATGACCACTAAACTGTCCCTACAAGAAATATTAAAAGGGACTCTTTGAGTGGAAAAGAAAGACCATAATTGAGAGTATGAAAGGAAGGAAACAGAAAAGCAGTAAAAATAAGGAATTCTGTAAAAGGATTCACAAAATAAAAGAATGTAAAATATAATGACATATACCTAACATGGAGGTGGTGGTGGGGCACCAGAGGAGTAAAGAAAGATTTCAAATGAAAGTGACCATCAACTAAATATAGACTGATCTAGGCTGGAGACATATATACAATCCTAATGGTAACCACAAATCAAAACGTATTAAAGTATATGCAAAAAATAAAGAGAAAGAAATTGAAGTTTATCACCAAGGAAAATCAAGAAACCATAAAAGACAGAAAAGGATCAGAAAAACTACATAAACAATCACAAAACAAATAACAGAATGGCAATAAACACATTTATCAAAAATTATTTTGAATATAAATAGATTAAACTCTCCAGTCAAAAGGCACAGGGTGACAAAATGGATACGGAAAATGAGATAGACTTATACGCTGCCCACAAAACACTCATTTGAGACCCAAAGATATTTGCAAATTGAAAGTGAGGGGTTGGGGAAACATTTATCAGGCAAATGGATGTCAAAAGAAGCCAGAATAGCCATACTTTGCACAAAAGAGACTTTAAAACAAAGTCTATAAAGAGAAAAAATAAATAAAAAGAGACAAAGAAGGATATTATATAATAATAAAGGGTACAATCCAAGGAGAAGATACAAACATTTTAAGAAATTATGCACCCAACATAGACCACCGGAATAAATAAAAGTTAATAACAAACCAAAAGGAGCTAATCAAGAGTAATACAATAATTATAGGGTAA
>JAESUZ010004757.1:5000-24238 GCA_017311185.1 Proteles cristata cristata
GAGATGATCGCCTGTGAGAGTCCCCTGTGTGAAAGAACCCTCGGGGAAAGGCATGGCTCGGCTGCCCTCGCGGTCCACACGTAGGTTACTAGTTATTGAAGGCGAACGCCGAGACCAAGGAAGGACGGGCCGGGTGCTCGCCTCTGGGAACCAACGCGGTGTGGGATGCAGCAAGTCCCTTAGCAGTCTGTCTCCCTACGTTAAGATTGTTTGAGAACACAGGCCCGGAAGGAGGCCTGTGCTCATGTTCTACGCCGACCTCCGGGAAAGAACTCTGGGAGGCGCGCGCCTCACTCCACTTGGCCTCATCTTCTGCTAAGCGAGAGTAGTTTTAGAATAAAGACTCCGGAAATACCGACGTGGGGGAAGCGCAGTGGAGCTCAACTCTGTGACACAAACCTTTCGTTGCCCAATCCGGCATTCGGCGACAAATGTGTTTCATCCGGTGGGCAGCGTGTAGAAACTCCTGCGTTTCTGGAACGCACGAGATATAGATGAGTGCACGTACGCAACTGTGGGTGAGAACACGGTCGGGGAACACATCATTTCAGCTGCCGTCACGAGCCACAGGCTAAGAGTTACCGCAAACCAATGGGGAGACCAAAGAGAGACGTGCAGGGGGCGCGACGCTGTGAAAGAACACGGCGAAGAATGCAATCGGCAGTTGCCATGTGGCGTCACGGAGTCAGCCACGACCTGAAAAGACGGGTCTGGGGGGACGAGCTCGGTGTTAGACAGCCATCTCTGCGAACCGACACCGAGGAGAGCGCCTCATCCCGCGCTCATCATCTTCCGAAACGGAATGAAGGTAGCAACACAGCGGCAAAGGCCGAGGAGGGAAGTGCAGTGTGCGCCGCTCTGTAACACTTTGATCGGCAGAGTCCAGCACTCAGTTACAAATTTGGTTCAGCGCGTTGGTAAGGTGCGGAAACCCTTGCATGGAGGCACGAGACGGGTGTATCCACACCACCCTGGGAAAGAACCCCGTGGGGGAACGCATCGCGCAGCCGCCATCACGACAGCACACGTTAGTTGGTGGCTACTGAAAACAAAGGCTGAGACCAGTGAAGGAAAGGGCAGGGTGCCCGACGCCGTGAAACGCCTGGGCGGAGTGGCAGGATTCAACACCCGTGTCGTGTCGCCAGGTTGGTAACGTTGGAAAACACGCGATGGAAGGAGGAGCTCAGTGTCTTGTATGCCGATCTCTGGGAAAGAGCCCTGTGGCGAACGCATCCTTCCACTGTCGCCGTCTCTCGCTGCGTCGTCCGTGTGGGACTACGGAGGCAAAGGCCCGCGAGGGGAAGGGCAGCGTGCTCAGCCCGGTGAAACCTTTCTCGGCAGAGTCCGGCATTCGGTGACAAATGTGGGCCACGAAGTTTGTCATGTTGTACAAACGCTGGCATGGCACTACGAATTGAGTGTATACACACTCACGTCTGTGAAACAACGCTGTCGGGGCACGAATCGTTCATCGACCCTCCTGATTCCGTACGTTTGGGAGTCATCGAAAACGAATGCGCAGACCAATGAAAGGGAAAAACGCAGGGTGCTCGGCTCTGGGAAACGACACCGTGCGGGATGCGGCAGTCAGGTGCCATGCTGTTTCCCTACGTTAGTCGTCGTGCTGGGAAACGCACGCTTGGAAGGATGAGCTCGGGTTTTGATGCCGAGCTCTCCGAAAGAACCCTGCGGAGAGCGCATCATTCCACTATCGTCATCTTACTGCGAGTAATGATTAGGGCCGGAAACGCAGCCAGAGAACAATGACGGAGGTGCAGTCGTGCGCTCCAGCCTCCGAAACCTTTCTCGGCAGAACCCTGGTTAAGCTCTGTTTCACCAAGTCTTTTCCCTGAGTTGGTGACGTGTAGAAAGCCCATAGTGTTTGTAAACAGATGCTGAGTATAATAAGGGAAGTTTAGGTTGCTCACTTTCGTTAAAAAAAAAAAAAAAAACTTTCGTAGAATTCATCCGTCACGTGTATCAAAACAAGTGTAGTATTCTTTGAAAGCACAGGCCTGGAATTATATCTTGAGTGCTGTTTACTTAACTCTGTTCAAGGACACTGTGGGGCATTCATCATTTAACTACCCGTATGATTTTCTTGCTTAGGAATTATTTGAAACAGATGCTAAGACCAATGTAGGAAGGGCAGGGTGCTCTATTCCATGAAACAACACTGTGGAATGCATCATTCAGTTATCATGCTGTTGCTCTAAGTTTCATGATGTTGGTAATGTTTGAAAACTCATGGATGGAAGATCACCCAGGCGTTATGTACTCAGCCGTTAGAATAAATGTGTAGTGAACCCAAGATTCAACTAATTTCATGATTCCCCCTAACAATAGTGTTAGAATCCAGGTTCAGAGTCCTTTGTGGGAAGTGCAGAATGCTCCACTCTCTAAACAACACTGTGCGGAACGTATCATTCAGTTATAGTCCTGTTTCACTTTGTGAGTAGTGTTGTAAACACATACACGGAAGTGCAAAGCAGTGTTGTATACCCCGCTCTGTGAAAGAACACTGCAGGGAACGCATAATTTCACTAACCTCTAGTATCACTATGTCAATGGTGTTAGATAACAGATTCAGAATGCTGACATCTGTGAAAGAGTACTGTGCGGCATGCACCATTCAGGTCTGTTTAACCAAGTCGTTTCCCCGAGTTGGTGAGGGTGGGGAAACCCTCGCACGGACGAATGAGATGATCGCCTGTGAGAGTCCCCTGTGTGAAAGAACCCTCGGGGAAAGGCATGGCTCGGCTGCCCTCGCGGTCCACACGTAGGTTACTAGTTATTGAAGGCGAACGCCGAGACCAAGGAAGGACGGGCCGGGTGCTCGCCTCTGGGAACCAACGCGGTGTGGGATGCAGCAAGTCCCTTAGCAGTCTGTCTCCCTACGTTAAGATTGTTTGAGAACACAGGCCCGGAAGGAGGCCTGTGCTCATGTTCTACGCCGACCTCCGGGAAAGACCTCTGGGAGGCGCGCGCCTCACTCCACTTGGCCTCATCTTCTGCTAAGCGAGAGTAGTTTTAGAATAAAGACTCCGGAAATACCGACGTGGGGGAAGCGCAGTGGAGCTCAACTCTGTGACACAAACCTTTCGTTGCCCAATCCGGCATTCGGCGACAAATGTGTTTCATCCGGTGGGCAGCGTGTAGAAACTCCTGCGTTTCTGGAACGCACGAGATATAGATGAGTGCACGTACGCAACTGTGGGTGAGAACACGGTCGGGGAACACATCATTTCAGCTGCCGTCACGAGCCACAGGCTAAGAGTTACCGCAAACCAATGGGGAGACCAAAGAGAGACGTGCAGGGGGCGCGACGCTGTGAAAGAACACGGCGAAGAATGCAATCGGCAGTTGCCATGTGGCGTCACGGAGTCAGCCACGACCTGAAAAGACGGGTCTGGGGGGACGAGCTCGGTGTTAGACAGCCATCTCTGCGAACCGACACCGAGGAGAGCGCCTCATCCCGCGCTCATCATCTTCCGAAACGGAATGAAGGTAGCAACACAGCGGCAAAGGCCGAGGAGGGAAGTGCAGTGTGCGCCGCTCTGTAACACTTTGATCGGCAGAGTCCAGCACTCAGTTACAAATTTGGTTCAGCGCGTTGGTAAGGTGCGGAAACCCTTGCATGGAGGCACGAGACGGGTGTATCCACACCACCCTGGGAAAGAACCCCGTGGGGGAACGCATCGCGCAGCCGCCATCACGACAGCACACGTTAGTTGGTGGCTACTGAAAACAAAGGCTGAGACCAGTGAAGGAAAGGGCAGGGTGCCCGACGCCGTGAAACGCCTGGGCGGAGTGGCAGGATTCAACACCCGTGTCGTGTCGCCAGGTTGGTAACGTTGGAAAACACGCGATGGAAGGAGGAGCTCAGTGTCTTGTATGCCGATCTCTGGGAAAGAGCCCTGTGGCGAACGCATCCTTCCACTGTCGCCGTCTCTCGCTGCGTCGTCCGTGTGGGACTACGGAGGCAAAGGCCCGCGAGGGGAAGGGCAGCGTGCTCAGCCCGGTGAAACCTTTCTCGGCAGAGTCCGGCATTCGGTGACAAATGTGGGCCACGAAGTTTGTCATGTTGTACAAACGCTGGCATGGCACTACGAATTGAGTGTATACACACTCACGTCTGTGAAACAACGCTGTCGGGGCACGAATCGTTCATCGACCCTCCTGATTCCGTACGTTTGGGAGTCATCGAAAACGAATGCGCAGACCAATGAAAGGGAAAAACGCAGGGTGCTCGGCTCTGGGAAACGACACCGTGCGGGATGCGGCAGTCAGGTGCCATGCTGTTTCCCTACGTTAGTCGTCGTGCTGGGAAACGCACGCTTGGAAGGATGAGCTCGGGTTTTGATGCCGAGCTCTCCGAAAGAACCCTGCGGAGAGCGCATCATTCCACTATCGTCATCTTACTGCGAGTGATTAGGGCCGGAAACGCAGCCAGAGAACAATGACGGAGGTGCAGTCGTGCGCTCCAGCCTCCGAAACCTTTCTCGGCAGAACCCTGGTTAAGCTCTGTTTCACCAAGTCTTTTCCCTGAGTTGGTGACGTGTAGAAAGCCCATAGTGTTTGTAAACAGATGCTGAGTATAATAAGGGAAGTTTAGGTTGCTCACTTTCGTTAAAAAAAAAAAAAAAAACTTTCGTAGAATTCATCCGTCACGTGTATCAAAACAAGTGTAGTATTCTTTGAAAGCACAGGCCTGGAATTATATCTTGAGTGCTGTTTACTTAACTCTGTTCAAGGACACTGTGGGGCATTCATCATTTAACTACCCGTATGATTTTCTTGCTTAGGAATTATTTGAAACAGATGCTAAGACCAATGTAGGAAGGGCAGGGTGCTCTATTCCATGAAACAACACTGTGGAATGCATCATTCAGTTATCATGCTGTTGCTCTAAGTTTCATGATGTTGGTAATGTTTGAAAACTCATGGATGGAAGATCACCCAGGCGTTATGTACTCAGCCGTTAGAATAAATGTGTAGTGAACCCAAGATTCAACTAATTTCATGATTCCCCCTAACAATAGTGTTAGAATCCAGGTTCAGAGTCCTTTGTGGGAAGTGCAGAATGCTCCACTCTCTAAACAACACTGTGCGGAACGTATCATTCAGTTATAGTCCTGTTTCACTTTGTGAGTAGTGTTGTAAACACATACACGGAAGTGCAAAGCAGTGTTGTATACCCCGCTCTGTGAAAGAACACTGCAGGGAACGCATAATTTCACTAACCTCTAGTATCACTATGTCAATGGTGTTAGATAACAGATTCAGAATGCTGACATCTGTGAAAGAGTACTGTGCGGCATGCACCATTCAGGTCTGTTTAACCAAGTCGTTTCCCCGAGTTGGTGAGGGTGGGGAAACCCTCGCACGGACGAATGAGATGATCGCCTGTGAGAGTCCCCTGTGTGAAAGAACCCTCGGGGAAAGGCATGGCTCGGCTGCCCTCGCGGTCCACACGTAGGTTACTAGTTATTGAAGGCGAACGCCGAGACCAAGGAAGGACGGGCCGGGTGCTCGCCTCTGGGAACCAACGCGGTGTGGGATGCAGCAAGTCCCTTAGCAGTCTGTCTCCCTACGTTAAGATTGTTTGAGAACACAGGCCCGGAAGGAGGCCTGTGCTCATGTTCTACGCCGACCTCCGGGAAAGACCTCTGGGAGGCGCGCGCCTCACTCCACTTGGCCTCATCTTCTGCTAAGCGAGAGTAGTTTTAGAATAAAGACTCCGGAAATACCGACGTGGGGGAAGCGCAGTGGAGCTCAACTCTGTGACACAAACCTTTCGTTGCCCAATCCGGCATTCGGCGACAAATGTGTTTCATCCGGTGGGCAGCGTGTAGAAACTCCTGCGTTTCTGGAACGCACGAGATATAGATGAGTGCACGTACGCAACTGTGGGTGAGAACACGGTCGGGGAACACATCATTTCAGCTGCCGTCACGAGCCACAGGCTAAGAGTTACCGCAAACCAATGGGGAGACCAAAGAGAGACGTGCAGGGGGCGCGACGCTGTGAAAGAACACGGCGAAGAATGCAATCGGCAGTTGCCATGTGGCGTCACGGAGTCAGCCACGACCTGAAAAGACGGGTCTGGGGGGACGAGCTCGGTGTTAGACAGCCATCTCTGCGAACCGACACCGAGGAGAGCGCCTCATCCCGCGCTCATCATCTTCCGAAACGGAATGAAGGTAGCAACACAGCGGCAAAGGCCGAGGAGGGAAGTGCAGTGTGCGCCGCTCTGTAACACTTTGATCGGCAGAGTCCAGCACTCAGTTACAAATTTGGTTCAGCGCGTTGGTAAGGTGCGGAAACCCTTGCATGGAGGCACGAGACGGGTGTATCCACACCACCCTGGGAAAGAACCCCGTGGGGGAACGCATCGCGCAGCCGCCATCACGACAGCACACGTTAGTTGGTGGCTACTGAAAACAAAGGCTGAGACCAGTGAAGGAAAGGGCAGGGTGCCCGACGCCGTGAAACGCCTGGGCGGAGTGGCAGGATTCAACACCCGTGTCGTGTCGCCAGGTTGGTAACGTTGGAAAACACGCGATGGAAGGAGGAGCTCAGTGTCTTGTATGCCGATCTCTGGGAAAGAGCCCTGTGGCGAACGCATCCTTCCACTGTCGCCGTCTCTCGCTGCGTCGTCCGTGTGGGACTACGGAGGCAAAGGCCCGCGAGGGGAAGGGCAGCGTGCTCAGCCCGGTGAAACCTTTCTCGGCAGAGTCCGGCATTCGGTGACAAATGTGGGCCACGAAGTTTGTCATGTTGTACAAACGCTGGCATGGCACTACGAATTGAGTGTATACACACTCACGTCTGTGAAACAACGCTGTCGGGGCACGAATCGTTCATCGACCCTCCTGATTCCGTACGTTTGGGAGTCATCGAAAACG
Organism: Proteles cristata cristata; assembly: GCA_017311185.1. Lineage (NCBI taxonomy): Eukaryota > Metazoa > Chordata > Mammalia > Carnivora > Hyaenidae > Proteles > Proteles cristata. The sequence goes on from JAESUZ010004757.1 coordinate 11,909, forward strand.
AATGCGCAGACCAATGAAAGGGAAAAACGCAGGGTGCTCGGCTCTGGGAAACGACACCGTGCGGGATGCGGCAGTCAGGTGCCATGCTGTTTCCCTACGTTAGTCGTCGTGCTGGGAAACGCACGCTTGGAAGGATGAGCTCGGGTTTTGATGCCGAGCTCTCCGAAAGAACCCTGCGGAGAGCGCATCATTCCACTATCGTCATCTTACTGCGAGTGATTAGGGCCGGAAACGCAGCCAGAGAACAATGACGGAGGTGCAGTCGTGCGCTCCAGCCTCCGAAACCTTTCTCGGCAGAACCCTGGTTAAGCTCTGTTTCACCAAGTCTTTTCCCTGAGTTGGTGACGTGTAGAAAGCCCATAGTGTTTGTAAACAGATGCTGAGTATAATAAGGGAAGTTTAGGTTGCTCACTTTCGTTAAAAAAAAAAAAAAAAACTTTCGTAGAATTCATCCGTCACGTGTATCAAAACAAGTGTAGTATTCTTTGAAAGCACAGGCCTGGAATTATATCTTGAGTGCTGTTTACTTAACTCTGTTCAAGGACACTGTGGGGCATTCATCATTTAACTACCCGTATGATTTTCTTGCTTAGGAATTATTTGAAACAGATGCTAAGACCAACGTAGGAAGGGCAGGGTGCTCTATTCCATGAAACAACACTGTGGAATGCATCATTCAGTTATCATGCTGTTGCTCTAAGTTTCATGATGTTGGTAATGTTTGAAAACTCATGGATGGAAGATCACCCAGGCGTTATGTACTCAGCCGTTAGAATAAATGTGTAGTGAACCCAAGATTCAACTAATTTCATGATTCCCCCTAACAATAGTGTTAGAATCCAGGTTCAGAGTCCTTTGTGGGAAGTGCAGAATGCTCCACTCTCTAAACAACACTGTGCGGAACGTATCATTCAGTTATAGTCCTGTTTCACTTTGTGAGTAGTGTTGTAAACACATACACGGAAGTGCAAAGCAGTGTTGTATACCCCGCTCTGTGAAAGAACACTGCAGGGAACGCATAATTTCACTAACCTCTAGTATCACTATGTCAATGGTGTTAGATAACAGATTCAGAATGCTGACATCTGTGAAAGAGTACTGTGCGGCATGCACCATTCAGGTCTGTTTAACCAAGTCGTTTCCCCGAGTTGGTGAGGGTGGGGAAACCCTCGCACGGACGAATGAGATGATCGCCTGTGAGAGTCCCCTGTGTGAAAGAACCCTCGGGGAAAGGCATGGCTCGGCTGCCCTCGCGGTCCACACGTAGGTTACTAGTTATTGAAGGCGAACGCCGAGACCAAGGAAGGACGGGCCGGGTGCTCGCCTCTGGGAACCAACGCGGTGTGGGATGCAGCAAGTCCCTTAGCAGTCTGTCTCCCTACGTTAAGATTGTTTGAGAACACAGGCCCGGAAGGAGGCCTGTGCTCATGTTCTACGCCGACCTCCGGGAAAGACCTCTGGGAGGCGCGCGCCTCACTCCACTTGGCCTCATCTTCTGCTAAGCGAGAGTAGTTTTAGAATAAAGACTCCGGAAATACCGACGTGGGGGAAGCGCAGTGGAGCTCAACTCTGTGACACAAACCTTTCGTTGCCCAATCCGGCATTCGGCGACAAATGTGTTTCATCCGGTGGGCAGCGTGTAGAAACTCCTGCGTTTCTGGAACGCACGAGATATAGATGAGTGCACGTACGCAACTGTGGGTGAGAACACGGTCGGGGAACACATCATTTCAGCTGCCGTCACGAGCCACAGGCTAAGAGTTACCGCAAACCAATGGGGAGACCAAAGAGAGACGTGCAGGGGGCGCGACGCTGTGAAAGAACACGGCGAAGAATGCAATCGGCAGTTGCCATGTGGCGTCACGGAGTCAGCCACGACCTGAAAAGACGGGTCTGGGGGGACGAGCTCGGTGTTAGACAGCCATCTCTGCGAACCGACACCGAGGAGAGCGCCTCATCCCGCGCTCATCATCTTCCGAAACGGAATGAAGGTAGCAACACAGCGGCAAAGGCCGAGGAGGGAAGTGCAGTGTGCGCCGCTCTGTAACACTTTGATCGGCAGAGTCCAGCACTCAGTTACAAATTTGGTTCAGCGCGTTGGTAAGGTGCGGAAACCCTTGCATGGAGGCACGAGACGGGTGTATCCACACCACCCTGGGAAAGAACCCCGTGGGGGAACGCATCGCGCAGCCGCCATCACGACAGCACACGTTAGTTGGTGGCTACTGAAAACAAAGGCTGAGACCAGTGAAGGAAAGGGCAGGGTGCCCGACGCCGTGAAACGCCTGGGCGGAGTGGCAGGATTCAACACCCGTGTCGTGTCGCCAGGTTGGTAACGTTGGAAAACACGCGATGGAAGGAGGAGCTCAGTGTCTTGTATGCCGATCTCTGGGAAAGAGCCCTGTGGCGAACGCATCCTTCCACTGTCGCCGTCTCTCGCTGCGTCGTCCGTGTGGGACTACGGAGGCAAAGGCCCGCGAGGGGAAGGGCAGCGTGCTCAGCCCGGTGAAACCTTTCTCGGCAGAGTCCGGCATTCGGTGACAAATGTGGGCCACGAAGTTTGTCATGTTGTACAAACGCTGGCATGGCACTACGAATTGAGTGTATACACACTCACGTCTGTGAAACAACGCTGTCGGGGCACGAATCGTTCATCGACCCTCCTGATTCCGTACGTTTGGGAGTCATCGAAAACGAATGCGCAGACCAATGAAAGGGAAAAACGCAGGGTGCTCGGCTCTGGGAAACGACACCGTGCGGGATGCGGCAGTCAGGTGCCATGCTGTTTCCCTACGTTAGTCGTCGTGCTGGGAAACGCACGCTTGGAAGGATGAGCTCGGGTTTTGATGCCGAGCTCTCCGAAAGAACCCTGCGGAGAGCGCATCATTCCACTATCGTCATCTTACTGCGAGTGATTAGGGCCGGAAACGCAGCCAGAGAACAATGACGGAGGTGCAGTCGTGCGCTCCAGCCTCCGAAACCTTTCTCGGCAGAACCCTGGTTAAGCTCTGTTTCACCAAGTCTTTTCCCTGAGTTGGTGACGTGTAGAAAGCCCATAGTGTTTGTAAACAGATGCTGAGTATAATAAGGGAAGTTTAGGTTGCTCACTTTCGTTAAAAAAAAAAAAAAAAACTTTCGTAGAATTCATCCGTCACGTGTATCAAAACAAGTGTAGTATTCTTTGAAAGCACAGGCCTGGAATTATATCTTGAGTGCTGTTTACTTAACTCTGTTCAAGGACACTGTGGGGCATTCATCATTTAACTACCCGTATGATTTTCTTGCTTAGGAATTATTTGAAACAGATGCTAAGACCAACGTAGGAAGGGCAGGGTGCTCTATTCCATGAAACAACACTGTGGAATGCATCATTCAGTTATCATGCTGTTGCTCTAAGTTTCATGATGTTGGTAATGTTTGAAAACTCATGGATGGAAGATCACCCAGGCGTTATGTACTCAGCCGTTAGAATAAATGTGTAGTGAACCCAAGATTCAACTAATTTCATGATTCCCCCTAACAATAGTGTTAGAATCCAGGTTCAGAGTCCTTTGTGGGAAGTGCAGAATGCTCCACTCTCTAAACAACACTGTGCGGAACGTATCATTCAGTTATAGTCCTGTTTCACTTTGTGAGTAGTGTTGTAAACACATACACGGAAGTGCAAAGCAGTGTTGTATACCCCGCTCTGTGAAAGAACACTGCAGGGAACGCATAATTTCACTAACCTCTAGTATCACTATGTCAATGGTGTTAGATAACAGATTCAGAATGCTGACATCTGTGAAAGAGTACTGTGCGGCATGCACCATTCAGGTCTGTTTAACCAAGTCGTTTCCCCGAGTTGGTGAGGGTGGGGAAACCCTCGCACGGACGAATGAGATGATCGCCTGTGAGAGTCCCCTGTGTGAAAGAACCCTCGGGGAAAGGCATGGCTCGGCTGCCCTCGCGGTCCACACGTAGGTTACTAGTTATTGAAGGCGAACGCCGAGACCAAGGAAGGACGGGCCGGGTGCTCGCCTCTGGGAACCAACGCGGTGTGGGATGCAGCAAGTCCCTTAGCAGTCTGTCTCCCTACGTTAAGATTGTTTGAGAACACAGGCCCGGAAGGAGGCCTGTGCTCATGTTCTACGCCGACCTCCGGGAAAGACCTCTGGGAGGCGCGCGCCTCACTCCACTTGGCCTCATCTTCTGCTAAGCGAGAGTAGTTTTAGAATAAAGACTCCGGAAATACCGACGTGGGGGAAGCGCAGTGGAGCTCAACTCTGTGACACAAACCTTTCGTTGCCCAATCCGGCATTCGGCGACAAATGTGTTTCATCCGGTGGGCAGCGTGTAGAAACTCCTGCGTTTCTGGAACGCACGAGATATAGATGAGTGCACGTACGCAACTGTGGGTGAGAACACGGTCGGGGAACACATCATTTCAGCTGCCGTCACGAGCCACAGGCTAAGAGTTACCGCAAACCAATGGGGAGACCAAAGAGAGACGTGCAGGGGGCGCGACGCTGTGAAAGAACACGGCGAAGAATGCAATCGGCAGTTGCCATGTGGCGTCACGGAGTCAGCCACGACCTGAAAAGACGGGTCTGGGGGGACGAGCTCGGTGTTAGACAGCCATCTCTGCGAACCGACACCGAGGAGAGCGCCTCATCCCGCGCTCATCATCTTCCGAAACGGAATGAAGGTAGCAACACAGCGGCAAAGGCCGAGGAGGGAAGTGCAGTGTGCGCCGCTCTGTAACACTTTGATCGGCAGAGTCCAGCACTCAGTTACAAATTTGGTTCAGCGCGTTGGTAAGGTGCGGAAACCCTTGCATGGAGGCACGAGACGGGTGTATCCACACCACCCTGGGAAAGAACCCCGTGGGGGAACGCATCGCGCAGCCGCCATCACGACAGCACACGTTAGTTGGTGGCTACTGAAAACAAAGGCTGAGACCAGTGAAGGAAAGGGCAGGGTGCCCGACGCCGTGAAACGCCTGGGCGGAGTGGCAGGATTCAACACCCGTGTCGTGTCGCCAGGTTGGTAACGTTGGAAAACACGCGATGGAAGGAGGAGCTCAGTGTCTTGTATGCCGATCTCTGGGAAAGAGCCCTGTGGCGAACGCATCCTTCCACTGTCGCCGTCTCTCGCTGCGTCGTCCGTGTGGGACTACGGAGGCAAAGGCCCGCGAGGGGAAGGGCAGCGTGCTCAGCCCGGTGAAACCTTTCTCGGCAGAGTCCGGCATTCGGTGACAAATGTGGGCCACGAAGTTTGTCATGTTGTACAAACGCTGGCATGGCACTACGAATTGAGTGTATACACACTCACGTCTGTGAAACAACGCTGTCGGGGCACGAATCGTTCATCGACCCTCCTGATTCCGTACGTTTGGGAGTCATCGAAAACGAATGCGCAGACCAATGAAAGGGAAAAACGCAGGGTGCTCGGCTCTGGGAAACGACACCGTGCGGGATGCGGCAGTCAGGTGCCATGCTGTTTCCCTACGTTAGTCGTCGTGCTGGGAAACGCACGCTTGGAAGGATGAGCTCGGGTTTTGATGCCGAGCTCTCCGAAAGAACCCTGCGGAGAGCGCATCATTCCACTATCGTCATCTTACTGCGAGTGATTAGGGCCGGAAACGCAGCCAGAGAACAATGACGGAGGTGCAGTCGTGCGCTCCAGCCTCCGAAACCTTTCTCGGCAGAACCCTGGTTAAGCTCTGTTTCACCAAGTCTTTTCCCTGAGTTGGTGACGTGTAGAAAGCCCATAGTGTTTGTAAACAGATGCTGAGTATAATAAGGGAAGTTTAGGTTGCTCACTTTCGTTAAAAAAAAAAAAAAAAACTTTCGTAGAATTCATCCGTCACGTGTATCAAAACAAGTGTAGTATTCTTTGAAAGCACAGGCCTGGAATTATATCTTGAGTGCTGTTTACTTAACTCTGTTCAAGGACACTGTGGGGCATTCATCATTTAACTACCCGTATGATTTTCTTGCTTAGGAATTATTTGAAACAGATGCTAAGACCAATGTAGGAAGGGCAGGGTGCTCTATTCCATGAAACAACACTGTGGAATGCATCATTCAGTTATCATGCTGTTGCTCTAAGTTTCATGATGTTGGTAATGTTTGAAAACTCATGGATGGAAGATCACCCAGGCGTTATGTACTCAGCCGTTAGAATAAATGTGTAGTGAACCCAAGATTCAACTAATTTCATGATTCCCCCTAACAATAGTGTTAGAATCCAGGTTCAGAGTCCTTTGTGGGAAGTGCAGAATGCTCCACTCTCTAAACAACACTGTGCGGAACGTATCATTCAGTTATAGTCCTGTTTCACTTTGTGAGTAGTGTTGTAAACACATACACGGAAGTGCAAAGCAGTGTTGTATACCCCGCTCTGTGAAAGAACACTGCAGGGAACGCATAATTTCACTAACCTCTAGTATCACTATGTCAATGGTGTTAGATAACAGATTCAGAATGCTGACATCTGTGAAAGAGTACTGTGCGGCATGCACCATTCAGGTCTGTTTAACCAAGTCGTTTCCCCGAGTTGGTGAGGGTGGGGAAACCCTCGCACGGACGAATGAGATGATCGCCTGTGAGAGTCCCCTGTGTGAAAGAACCCTCGGGGAAAGGCATGGCTCGGCTGCCCTCGCGGTCCACACGTAGGTTACTAGTTATTGAAGGCGAACGCCGAGACCAAGGAAGGACGGGCCGGGTGCTCGCCTCTGGGAACCAACGCGGTGTGGGATGCAGCAAGTCCCTTAGCAGTCTGTCTCCCTACGTTAAGATTGTTTGAGAACACAGGCCCGGAAGGAGGCCTGTGCTCATGTTCTACGCCGACCTCCGGGAAAGACCTCTGGGAGGCGCGCGCCTCACTCCACTTGGCCTCATCTTCTGCTAAGCGAGAGTAGTTTTAGAATAAAGACTCCGGAAATACCGACGTGGGGGAAGCGCAGTGGAGCTCAACTCTGTGACACAAACCTTTCGTTGCCCAATCCGGCATTCGGCGACAAATGTGTTTCATCCGGTGGGCAGCGTGTAGAAACTCCTGCGTTTCTGGAACGCACGAGATATAGATGAGTGCACGTACGCAACTGTGGGTGAGAACACGGTCGGGGAACACATCATTTCAGCTGCCGTCACGAGCCACAGGCTAAGAGTTACCGCAAACCAATGGGGAGACCAAAGAGAGACGTGCAGGGGGCGCGACGCTGTGAAAGAACACGGCGAAGAATGCAATCGGCAGTTGCCATGTGGCGTCACGGAGTCAGCCACGACCTGAAAAGACGGGTCTGGGGGGACGAGCTCGGTGTTAGACAGCCATCTCTGCGAACCGACACCGAGGAGAGCGCCTCATCCCGCGCTCATCATCTTCCGAAACGGAATGAAGGTAGCAACACAGCGGCAAAGGCCGAGGAGGGAAGTGCAGTGTGCGCCGCTCTGTAACACTTTGATCGGCAGAGTCCAGCACTCAGTTACAAATTTGGTTCAGCGCGTTGGTAAGGTGCGGAAACCCTTGCATGGAGGCACGAGACGGGTGTATCCACACCACCCTGGGAAAGAACCCCGTGGGGGAACGCATCGCGCAGCCGCCATCACGACAGCACACGTTAGTTGGTGGCTACTGAAAACAAAGGCTGAGACCAGTGAAGGAAAGGGCAGGGTGCCCGACGCCGTGAAACGCCTGGGCGGAGTGGCAGGATTCAACACCCGTGTCGTGTCGCCAGGTTGGTAACGTTGGAAAACACGCGATGGAAGGAGGAGCTCAGTGTCTTGTATGCCGATCTCTGGGAAAGAGCCCTGTGGCGAACGCATCCTTCCACTGTCGCCGTCTCTCGCTGCGTCGTCCGTGTGGGACTACGGAGGCAAAGGCCCGCGAGGGGAAGGGCAGCGTGCTCAGCCCGGTGAAACCTTTCTCGGCAGAGTCCGGCATTCGGTGACAAATGTGGGCCACGAAGTTTGTCATGTTGTACAAACGCTGGCATGGCACTACGAATTGAGTGTATACACACTCACGTCTGTGAAACAACGCTGTCGGGGCACGAATCGTTCATCGACCCTCCTGATTCCGTACGTTTGGGAGTCATCGAAAACGAATGCGCAGACCAATGAAAGGGAAAAACGCAGGGTGCTCGGCTCTGGGAAACGACACCGTGCGGGATGCGGCAGTCAGGTGCCATGCTGTTTCCCTACGTTAGTCGTCGTGCTGGGAAACGCACGCTTGGAAGGATGAGCTCGGGTTTTGATGCCGAGCTCTCCGAAAGAACCCTGCGGAGAGCGCATCATTCCACTATCGTCATCTTACTGCGAGTGATTAGGGCCGGAAACGCAGCCAGAGAACAATGACGGAGGTGCAGTCGTGCGCTCCAGCCTCCGAAACCTTTCTCGGCAGAACCCTGGTTAAGCTCTGTTTCACCAAGTCTTTTCCCTGAGTTGGTGACGTGTAGAAAGCCCATAGTGTTTGTAAACAGATGCTGAGTATAATAAGGGAAGTTTAGGTTGCTCACTTTCGTTAAAAAAAAAAAAAAAAACTTTCGTAGAATTCATCCGTCACGTGTATCAAAACAAGTGTAGTATTCTTTGAAAGCACAGGCCTGGAATTATATCTTGAGTGCTGTTTACTTAACTCTGTTCAAGGACACTGTGGGGCATTCATCATTTAACTACCCGTATGATTTTCTTGCTTAGGAATTATTTGAAACAGATGCTAAGACCAACGTAGGAAGGGCAGGGTGCTCTATTCCATGAAACAACACTGTGGAATGCATCATTCAGTTATCATGCTGTTGCTCTAAGTTTCATGATGTTGGTAATGTTTGAAAACTCATGGATGGAAGATCACCCAGGCGTTATGTACTCAGCCGTTAGAATAAATGTGTAGTGAACCCAAGATTCAACTAATTTCATGATTCCCCCTAACAATAGTGTTAGAATCCAGGTTCAGAGTCCTTTGTGGGAAGTGCAGAATGCTCCACTCTCTAAACAACACTGTGCGGAACGTATCATTCAGTTATAGTCCTGTTTCACTTTGTGAGTAGTGTTGTAAACACATACACGGAAGTGCAAAGCAGTGTTGTATACCCCGCTCTGTGAAAGAACACTGCAGGGAACGCATAATTTCACTAACCTCTAGTATCACTATGTCAATGGTGTTAGATAACAGATTCAGAATGCTGACATCTGTGAAAGAGTACTGTGCGGCATGCACCATTCAGGTCTGTTTAACCAAGTCGTTTCCCCGAGTTGGTGAGGGTGGGGAAACCCTCGCACGGACGAATGAGATGATCGCCTGTGAGAGTCCCCTGTGTGAAAGAACCCTCGGGGAAAGGCATGGCTCGGCTGCCCTCGCGGTCCACACGTAGGTTACTAGTTATTGAAGGCGAACGCCGAGACCAAGGAAGGACGGGCCGGGTGCTCGCCTCTGGGAACCAACGCGGTGTGGGATGCAGCAAGTCCCTTAGCAGTCTGTCTCCCTACGTTAAGATTGTTTGAGAACACAGGCCCGGAAGGAGGCCTGTGCTCATGTTCTACGCCGACCTCCGGGAAAGACCTCTGGGAGGCGCGCGCCTCACTCCACTTGGCCTCATCTTCTGCTAAGCGAGAGTAGTTTTAGAATAAAGACTCCGGAAATACCGACGTGGGGGAAGCGCAGTGGAGCTCAACTCTGTGACACAAACCTTTCGTTGCCCAATCCGGCATTCGGCGACAAATGTGTTTCATCCGGTGGGCAGCGTGTAGAAACTCCTGCGTTTCTGGAACGCACGAGATATAGATGAGTGCACGTACGCAACTGTGGGTGAGAACACGGTCGGGGAACACATCATTTCAGCTGCCGTCACGAGCCACAGGCTAAGAGTTACCGCAAACCAATGGGGAGACCAAAGAGAGACGTGCAGGGGGCGCGACGCTGTGAAAGAACACGGCGAAGAATGCAATCGGCAGTTGCCATGTGGCGTCACGGAGTCAGCCACGACCTGAAAAGACGGGTCTGGGGGGACGAGCTCGGTGTTAGACAGCCATCTCTGCGAACCGACACCGAGGAGAGCGCCTCATCCCGCGCTCATCATCTTCCGAAACGGAATGAAGGTAGCAACACAGCGGCAAAGGCCGAGGAGGGAAGTGCAGTGTGCGCCGCTCTGTAACACTTTGATCGGCAGAGTCCAGCACTCAGTTACAAATTTGGTTCAGCGCGTTGGTAAGGTGCGGAAACCCTTGCATGGAGGCACGAGACGGGTGTATCCACACCACCCTGGGAAAGAACCCCGTGGGGGAACGCATCGCGCAGCCGCCATCACGACAGCACACGTTAGTTGGTGGCTACTGAAAACAAAGGCTGAGACCAGTGAAGGAAAGGGCAGGGTGCCCGACGCCGTGAAACGCCTGGGCGGAGTGGCAGGATTCAACACCCGTGTCGTGTCGCCAGGTTGGTAACGTTGGAAAACACGCGATGGAAGGAGGAGCTCAGTGTCTTGTATGCCGATCTCTGGGAAAGAGCCCTGTGGCGAACGCATCCTTCCACTGTCGCCGTCTCTCGCTGCGTCGTCCGTGTGGGACTACGGAGGCAAAGGCCCGCGAGGGGAAGGGCAGCGTGCTCAGCCCGGTGAAACCTTTCTCGGCAGAGTCCGGCATTCGGTGACAAATGTGGGCCACGAAGTTTGTCATGTTGTACAAACGCTGGCATGGCACTACGAATTGAGTGTATACACACTCACGTCTGTGAAACAACGCTGTCGGGGCACGAATCGTTCATCGACCCTCCTGATTCCGTACGTTCATCGGAATCATCGAAAACGAATGCGCAGACCAATGAAAGGGAAAAACGCAGGGTGCTCGGCTCTGGGAAACGACACCGTGCGGGATGCGGCAGTCAGGTGCCATGCTGTTTCCCTACGTTAGTCGTCGTGCTGGGAAACGCACGCTTGGAAGGATGAGCTCGGGTTTTGATGCCGAGCTCTCCGAAAGAACCCTGCGGAGAGCGCATCATTCCACTATCGTCATCTTACTGCGAGTGATTAGGGCCGGAAACGCAGCCAGAGAACAATGACGGAGGTGCAGTCGTGCGCTCCAGCCTCCGAAACCTTTCTCGGCAGAACCCTGGTTAAGCTCTGTTTCACCAAGTCTTTTCCCTGAGTTGGTGACGTGTAGAAAGCCCATAGTGTTTGTAAACAGATGCTGAGTATAATAAGGGAAGTTTAGGTTGCTCACTTTCGTTAAAAAAAAAAAAAAAAACTTTCGTAGAATTCATCCGTCACGTGTATCAAAACAAGTGTAGTATTCTTTGAAAGCACAGGCCTGGAATTATATCTTGAGTGCTGTTTACTTAACTCTGTTCAAGGACACTGTGGGGCATTCATCATTTAACTACCCGTATGATTTTCTTGCTTAGGAATTATTTGAAACAGATGCTAAGACCAACGTAGGAAGGGCAGGGTGCTCTATTCCATGAAACAACACTGTGGAATGCATCATTCAGTTATCATGCTGTTGCTCTAAGTTTCATGATGTTGGTAATGTTTGAAAACTCATGGATGGAAGATCACCCAGGCGTTATGTACTCAGCCGTTAGAATAAATGTGTAGTGAACCCAAGATTCAACTAATTTCATGATTCCCCCTAACAATAGTGTTAGAATCCAGGTTCAGAGTCCTTTGTGGGAAGTGCAGAATGCTCCACTCTCTAAACAACACTGTGCGGAACGTATCATTCAGTTATAGTCCTGTTTCACTTTGTGAGTAGTGTTGTAAACACATACACGGAAGTGCAAAGCAGTGTTGTATACCCCGCTCTGTGAAAGAACACTGCAGGGAACGCATAATTTCACTAACCTCTAGTATCACTATGTCAATGGTGTTAGATAACAGATTCAGAATGCTGACATCTGTGAAAGAGTACTGTGCGGCATGCACCATTCAGGTCTGTTTAACCAAGTCGTTTCCCCGAGTTGGTGAGGGTGGGGAAACCCTCGCACGGACGAATGAGATGATCGCCTGTGAGAGTCCCCTGTGTGAAAGAACCCTCGGGGAAAGGCATGGCTCGGCTGCCCTCGCGGTCCACACGTAGGTTACTAGTTATTGAAGGCGAACGCCGAGACCAAGGAAGGACGGGCCGGGTGCTCGCCTCTGGGAACCAACGCGGTGTGGGATGCAGCAAGTCCCTTAGCAGTCTGTCTCCCTACGTTAAGATTGTTTGAGAACACAGGCCCGGAAGGAGGCCTGTGCTCATGTTCTACGCCGACCTCCGGGAAAGACCTCTGGGAGGCGCGCGCCTCACTCCACTTGGCCTCATCTTCTGCTAAGCGAGAGTAGTTTTAGAATAAAGACTCCGGAAATACCGACGT
>JAESUZ010004758.1:0-41392 GCA_017311185.1 Proteles cristata cristata
AAGAAAGGAAGGAAGAGAAAGGAAGGAAGGAAAAGAAAGGAAGGAAGGAAGGAAGGAAGGAAGGAAAGAAAGAAAGAAAGAAAGAAAGAAAGAAAGAAAGAAAGAAAGAAAGAAAGAAAGAAACGAAACGAAACTGAAGTGGTCCCAGATAATATATGGTCACTATCTTTATCCTACAAAGTCCAGTGAAATACTCAATCCACCTTAAATGTTCCCTGGGCACCACACACCCAGAAATGAAGCAATCTCTCCCTTCTCTGAAATCCCAATCTTATCTCTTCATAGTACTGCTATCTGAGAGTTCATACTATGGTTTATAAAGCACAATTCTGTAACTACACACCAACCAGCAGGACTTAAAATGAAAAAGATAGAGAATGCTTCTGGACGTGGAACAACAGAAATCTCTCCTATACTACTAAGAGTGTAATGTGGTATGCCTTTGAAAACTGGTAATAACTACTAACACTGAACACACACCTACCCTATGACTTGAGGCTAGAGAACACTAACTGCTCTCCCTTAACAGTTTTTCCAAGACTTTTGCCTCATCAATGCCCCCCTGTCTAAGTAAATGCTTCCATCATTCTTCCTCCAGCCCTAGAGGCTGATTTAGACCACTCTTCCTTATCACTCCAGCCCAAAGAGATCTCTCCTTCTATGGAGGGCACTGCCATTTACCCATTAACTCTGACAAATAGCTCATGTATTCTTCACATTTTATATATATCTCCACATATAAACTGCATCATCTGATTTTATAATGTACTATTTTTACTTTTAATAAAATTATCTAACTTGCATTAGACATTATTGTGAGGAAGTTAAGATACAGAATATTAACCCCATTTTATACCTGGCCAAAATAGTGCCAAAAAACATGAGTAGACCTTAGTCGTCCAAATCAAGCTATCTACACCAAATTGCCTTATTGTCAGATACATACCTTATCTCCCTAAAGAGACCATAGGTTCCCTGAAGTCAAGAATATGCTATACATACATGTTTACATCCCTCACAGCACCAAGAAGGTATTCAATGGGCTCCATACAGTCTGGATGACTGATTTCAATATTATCTCCAATCTTCGAGGACAAGCACAGGCCAATTTCCTCTTCTTCTAGACCTCACAGGCAATGCTAAATTGTTGAAACGCAACACAACATCCAAAAAACGTTTCTTTTTTGAGTGTAGGAACAAGAAAAGAGGAAGAGCCCTTAGAGACCAGGGTAAGTTCAACGTTCCTTCCATTTCCTTAGGGCTCCGTGCTGCAAAGTGTTCAAAGAAGACTGGAAGAGAGTGGTGGTGGGCTTCAAGAACCACAATTTAATCACAATTAATAAGTCACAAATTGAGCAAATGGCAGAAACCACACCTCAAATAATTCACTTGCAAGCAAAATAAAGAAATTTTTTATTTGAAAACTGAGTATAATAAAACTTAAAATAACTTAATATGAAACTTCATTTTTTTCCTTCCTAAATAAGAAGCTAGACAATCTCAAATCTTTCTGGAAGCCGGCCAGAGAACTGATGTGAGGAGAATGGGGAAAGCACTAGACAAATGTCTGGACACCCAAACCTGAAGGACAATGCTGTCCCCTACCCTAACGTTTTTGACTTCACATACTGCGTGTGGGATACCTCAGCAATAGAGGATAAAGGGGGGCAAAAAGAAATGTAAACAGTGGAGGTCAGACACTCAAAAAGGTCTCCTTGCCTAGTGACACATCCATCAATTTTGTTATTTCTAGTCTGAATCCTCAACCCAAATATTTGGGCCAGGGCAGCAGGAATAAGCAGCAGCTAGGATCTACTGTACTTCTCTCAAAACTGAAAGTAGTTTGAGGGCAAGAATCAGGTCTTGCTTCGTTTTCATGTTCTCCATAAAGAGAACACATAGCAGGTACTCCAAATTCCTGGAAAAGAATGGTTGAACTTTGGGATGAAAAGCAGTTACATATGCATAATCATGCTATCACATCTAGGTAGCCTACTCAGTATGATAGCTCTACCAAGACCCTAATTTTAGCAACAGTTCATTTTAATTTATGTGAAAACCAACTTAGAGTGAGTCTTTAAGGCCTGAAGAAAAGTTATTCTTGTGTTCAACTGATTCTCATTCAGGCATAGCTATTATTACTATATTGACAACACCATTCCTCAGTGCCAGCGCTATCTGGAAGAACAAAGTCCCAATGGTTCATGTAAGGAGGCAACATTTGACTTCTTAGTATAGGATGATCCTGCTTCCAGAAAGGAAACCCAGACCTAGAGAAATAATGAGTTATGGAAATGATTCTTTTAAATCTACTGCTGAGCGCTTTCACTAGCACAAAGAATTAAAAGGAAACTAGACAAACAGATCAACAGACAACATGCACAGTAACTTTAACTAGGTTTAGTAAAATCCTTAATAAAACAAACAGGAGAAGACTAAATACCAGATAAACGCCTCTGCAATGAAGAAAACCTGGCCAATAATATTAACCTTATAAACCTGGCCTTCTAGGGGCGCCTGGATGGCTTAGTTGGTTAAGCGTCCGACTTTCGCTTAGCTCATGATCTCGCAGTTCGTGGGTTCGAGCCCCGCGTCGGGCTCTGTGCTGACTGCCAGCTCAGAGCCTGGAGCCTGTTTCAGTCTGTGACTCCCTCTCTCTCTGACCCTCCCCTGCTGGCGCTGTCTCTCTCTCTCTCTGTCCAAGAAATAAATAAAAATATTTAAAAAAAAAAAAAAAAAAAAAACCTGGCCTTCTAAAAGAGAATGTAATCATTTCACCCTAACAAACAAACAGAATCATTCAGTCTACAGATGGCATTTCAAGGGCCAGGTAACCTCAATAGAGGCATCTACAACATAGAGCAAAAGCTCTAAGGAAATGCAAATTTCTGGTAGAGTGTTTTTCCAGTCTAGTACTGTTTGGGAATCTTATATAGAGTTTTTTATTTTTTCTCTTCATTCTATGATTTTAAACAGTCTGCCAAACATTTAAATATATAGTCCTTAGACTCCAAGTTTGTCCATGGGACAACAGCTCCAAGTTTATAATGAAGCTCAGCAGACAATCTGATAAATTCATCTCATGAGCAATTTTTCAGCAATCTGTCCATTCTAAAAAGCAATATCCATCTGTTTATATACTGAAGGTACCCGTGAACCCAGAATATAACCCTCTGGCATATTCTCAATGCTCTAATAAAACCCTTTCTCCTTCAAGAGAGGAATTCTTAAGTCACTTCCATAAAACCAGAAATTCATACTATTTAGAGTTAAAATATCATCCAAGATTATCTAGTCCAACCCCCTAGTTTTAGACAGGAAGACAGATCCCAGAGAATATCAGGTAATTACAATTTACATGACTTTGGCAAGCATCAAAAGCCTGACTTCTATTTTCCCCAGTGGAACAACACTGGGCGTGTCAGAATAGCCAGATGTGCACTTCAGGTCAGTGGAGCACTTCAAATACATATTCTGAGCCTCAGAAACTCTTTAAGTATTCAGGGCGACCGAGTGGCTCAGTCAGCTGAGCATTCAACTTTTGGTTTTAGCTTAAGTCATGATCTTGCAGTTCATGGGTTCAAGCCCTGCATTGAGTTCTGCTGCTTGGGACTCTTTCTGTCCCCTCCGCAGTCACGTGTTCTCTATCTCTCAAAGATAAATGAATAAACATGAAGGGACGCAGGGAGGGGAGAGAAACTCTTAAGTATTCAACCACAATCTCCCAACCACGAACCCTGTATGGAGTGCAGTGGACAGCCTGAATGACCTTTTGGAGATACAGAACCTAGGGATATATTCCATACTTTCTCCCCTCCTCCAATGAGATATAGCCATTTATTCACAGGAAGGCCATTATGAAGAGAGAGAAAGATACTAAAACTAAACAAGGGGGGGGGGGAGTTATAGAAATGGAAAAGATAACTAATGATATTTGGACAGATGCCTATCTCTAGTCATTCATTTAAGCAGGGAAGGGAAGGTGACTAGAGAAGGACCTCAAAATCAATTTTTGTCCCAGCTCTTGAACCCTTTGGGCCTTTACAGAATTTCAGGGAGCTCTTAAGATTATTTTACCACTGGGGCGCCTGGGTGGCTTAGTCGGTTAAGCGTCCGACTTTCACTTAGGTCATGATCTCGCGGTTTGTGGGTTCGAGCCCCGCGTCGGGCTCTGTGCTGACTGCCAGCTCAGAGCCTGGAGCCTGTTTCAGAGTCTGTGACTCCCTCTCTTTCTGACCCTCCTCTGCTCACGCTGTCGCTGTCGCTGTCTCTCTCTCTCTCTCTCCTAGAAATAAATAAAACATTAAAAAAAAAAAAAGAATCTTGAGAAATCTGAGAGATGTATTTAACCTCTTTGGGTCTGTTCCTCACCTACAGAATGGGAATAATAGTATATACTTCTCAGGGTGGTTATGGGAAGAAAAGAGTAAACATGTTAAATACTTGAGAGTAGTACCTGATAAATAGAGTAAATGGCTAAAAACCTTACCTATTACCACCACCATCTCTAGACTTGCTATTCCTTCGGCCTAGTCTTATCTTTGTCTCCTCCTCAACTCTCCAAATCTCTTTTCCTGCTGCCTTATGTCTGTTTTTATTGAGATCTAGGTTTAGCCAACCTCTCTGAAGAAGCCTCCAAGGCTGGGTTAGTAACCATTTCTCTATGCTCTCATAGTGCTTACCCCGATTCACATACTTCTCACATGGCCTGTTTCCTTGCCTGCCTTCCCCACGACACTATATAGACCCAAATCCCCAAGCTTAGGACTGTGCATGTCATATGCTTACTAATTTCCCTGTAAATGGAAAACTTTCAAATAATGAAATGTCCAATGAAACCGAATCTCAACAGGTAGCCAAAATGGGACTTTAAAGTTTCTCAACTACAAGATCCTACCAATAAACAATTCAACACATTCTGACATTATCACATTCAGGGGTTTGGACTTAACACATAGGCAATGCTAAGCCATCAGATCTTTAAGGAAAGTGCAATATGCCCCGATCTGTTTGTTGCCCTATTACTCATCTCTGGAATACTTGCCACTCCCACCCTCTATAGGTATTAGGACAAAATTCCAACTCTCCTTCACAAAAACCACATTCCACCACCCCACCACCTCCTGAACACATAGAAAGGGAAAAAGTCAAACCAAAGGGAATTCTGAAAGTCTAAATGCATTTAACTTCATCTTAACCACCTGCAAACAATGAGTATCCATAAACACCCTCTAGGAACCCAAAGCTAATCCCACTTGTGTGACTTTATAGAAAGAGGGCATAGCAAGAACATTTCATGAAGGTAATCCATTTAATCATCCTCTAAGTAGTTTTGATCCGAGCTGTCATAGCATTGCTATTCTTGATCACTGCAGCCTGATATGCCCAAACACTGGACAGTCAGAAAGGCAGGTGCAAACAAGACAAGGGTGGAGAGTCCTCTGGGTTCTATTTCAAGGGCAAAAGGTCACTTTGGAAGATACAGAAGGGGTGAGCACAGATCTCCAAAACGAGCTTCAGTGATAAGGAACTTCAATCCACAAAGGAGAGGAAAGGGGGGCAAGGAGCTTAACCAAAGGTATAACCAGGCCTCTGTTCCTGCTCTGGGAATGCATACCATACCCTACAGCAGATCAGGGCTAATCATTTTGCATTTACAAAGCACCCTGAGGTCAAGGGAGGTGCAAAGAGTGCCAGCTTTGCCAGTCACAAAAGGACAAAATATGTATAGTCCTACTTATATAAGGTACCCAGAGTAGTCAAATTCAGAGACAGAAAATAGAATGGTGGTTGCCAGCGGCTGGCGGGAGAAAGGAATAGGGAGTTCGTGTTTAATGGGTACAGAGTTTCAGTTGGAGAAGACAAAAAAGTTTAGGTAAGGATAGTGGTGATGGCTGCAAAACAGTGTGAATGCACTTAATGCCGGAGAACTGTCCATACAAAAGTGGTTAAAATGGTAAATTTTAGGTTACATATACTCTTACAAAAACAAACAAAAACACCCACACCGGCTTTAAAGTTATACAGTCTGCAGTTATCAATTACATGATCCTGATCAAGTCCTACAACCTCTCTAAGCCTATTTCTTCCTCCGTAAATCAGGGATAATACCTAATTCATACAGTTGCTCTGAGGAATGAGATACCCCACAGAGAGTCCTCAGCCCAGGAACTGGTATATGGTAAGTACTTAATATTAGCTATTATTTCTACTACTGCAATAGACTTTCAACGCCATTTCTCACAGTTCCCACACAAGTCTGTTGAGCTTACAGAAAAGTAAACAGGTTCACAGGGCCACAATAAGTGGCTCAATTTATGACGCCACATCAAATCCTCTGCCCATGAAAGGTGTCCTGCCCTTACAACTTGTTAATTTGGTGATCTAAGAAAGGCAGATTCCCCAAGGCAGATTGCTATGTCTCCATTCTCAATTACAGCTGTAAAAAGGAGATGTAAAGCAAACTCTAAAAACTCCCTCCCAGAACTAATTACAAATGAAATCATGATTTCTGAAGAGTACTATAAACCATAAAGTATCATACAATAAAAATGAGAACTAGTACACCTGTACACAAAACCTCACTTCCTTTTAATTCAAAACCTAAAGCATGGAGAGTGGCTGGACCTAAACAATGTCTTCGTGATTTAAATATACTCAGGATTCCTAGTCTTAAGGCCTGAATATGTAATTTATTGCCCTTTCAAAAGGTGGCAAGGAATGGTAGAAATGTAACTATTACTGGACTGCAAAGCAGAAGACTGGGAATCCTAGTTCTGATTTGTCACTAAGGCAGTCTGTAAATTTAGACAACTTACTTCCCCTTTCCAGTGTTCAATTAACAGGGAAAAGGGACAAGGCAAACAAAAAAGTTAGACCAGACGGTTAAGACCCCTTCCAACTCCTACAAACCACAACTTCTAAATCCAGAATTTTGTGGGGCGCCTGGGTGGCTCGGTCAGTTAAGCGTCCGACTTCAGCTCAGGTCATGATCTCACTGTTGGTGGGTTTTGGGTTTGAGCCCCGCATCAAGCTTTGTGCTGATAGCTAGCTCAGAGCCTGGAGCCTGTCTTCAGATTCTGTGACGCCCTCTCTCTCTCTCTCTCTCTGACCCTCCCCTGTTCACGATGTCTCTCTCTCTCTCTCTCTCTCTTAGAAATAAATAAAACGCTTTAAGAAAATTTTTAAAAAATAAATAAATAAACCCAGAATTTTGTAAAGACGTGAGCACAACAAACCTCCAGAATCCCAAGAATTAATGCAAATATCAGGAGACTACTTCAAGATGCGGCCTACCTGACTTTTAGACACTTTCCACACCAGGATCAAACACACTGGAAAACCAGAACACTTGCCAAAGTTAATTTTAGTTCACTTCTATCCCTCTTCGTCTTACCTGAAAATAAGGAAAATAAAACCCTATTTGAAGGCAGGAGTTGAAGCACTTGACTTGAGCCACTTCCTGCTTCCCTTCCCCCAACCAGGAGCTATAAATCTAAACACTGTGGAGAACAGGCAAGGTTTGGGGGGAAGAACATGCTATAAACAAAATGAAGGATAGTCCTGTTATAATGACTTAAGCCTTCCATGAGCCAAAACCCCAGAGAATTTCAGTTGTGCATGAGATCTGGAGTCCTCTACTTTCATCAAATTCTAACGGACAATACTAGCAAGAAAACCATAGTAATTTCCTTTCCCTCGGAGCCTTCATATCCCCAGAAGCAGATTTCGTCCATAGCATAGTGGACACCAGCCTAGGAGTCAGGGAAAACGGAGTTACGTCTCTAATGGTGTGACCCAAGGGTAAGTCAAAATCCTCTCTGCACTGAGAGATTACACACAAGCTCACACTTAAGAAATAAATAACAGGTACTAGTACCAGGGCTTTACACCATGATTTGAAGCACATTAGTCCACCTCCCTGAGCCTTGATTTCTGCTTTTGTAAAGGGGGATAACCCCAGAAAGGCCGTCGTGAGCATTAAGTGAAATAAGGCTTAGGAAGTTCCTTGTCAAGTCCATTAAATGTTACCTGTTGGTATTAAACGCTTGTCTCACATATTAGTTCCCTAAATCCACAAACATCCTGCGAGGCGACTTTCCTTCCCGCATCTCACAGAGGGACAAACTAAAGCTCGACTGCACAGAGGGCTGCGTGAATTGCAGAACATCGCCCCAGCTCGAAGACCGGTTGTTGACCCTCTCCGAGCCCGAAGGTGTGCAAGGAGCGCGGCAACGGCAGCGGCGGGAGCTGCGGCGGCGCTCGGGCCCGTGAGGAGCGAAGCACGGCCAGTCCTGCGCGCCTCGGGGAGCCAGCGGACCCAGCCGGATCGCGCGCGAGAGCCGGAAGAAGCCAGGGCCGGAGCCGGGACCGAGCCCGAGCCCGCCCAGGCCTCCCCAGCGCGGCCTCCGCTCCCTCCCCTCCTCCCCTCGCCCGGTGGGGCGGGGCGCGAGCACAAAGACTCCAACTTCCGAGCGGGCGCGGGCCCACCCCGCCAACTCCTGGCCCAGGCCCGGCCCGCGGGGAGGAATCGGCTAAGGAACGCCAGGTGGCTGGGGGGCAGGCGAGGATGGGCCGAGCCAGCGACCCGGGGCGGCGGGCCCGGGGGTGGAGAGGAGGTGCGGGCGGAGGGGGCCGGGAGTTACTCCCGCTCCCGGGACGCCCAGAATGGCCGAAGAAAGAGTTTCTAAAAATAGGCAGGAACTCGAGCGAAGAGGTGGGCAGCCGAAAAGGAACGAGGAACACTCCCCCGCACCTTTAAGGAGACGCCCGTGGTCCCCACTCACCCGCGCCAAGAGGTCTGGAGGAAGCCGCGCGGCGCGGAAGGAGGCGGTGCCGCCGCACTCGGGGGCGGAAGGGAGGGAGCGAAGGAGGAAGAAGGCGGCTCCGGCCGCTGCGTGAGGAGCTGAGCACACACGCGGGAGTCGCCCCCGCCGCTACCGCCCCCTCAGCTTATCCCAGCTCTGCCCGCCCTGCGCCCGCGCCGCTCGCGCGCCCCGCCGCACTGACAGCCGCGCGAGCCCCGCAGCCGCGAGTCCTTCCCTCGGCCGGCACCACTGAAGGGCGCGGGGGTGGGGGTGCCCTGAACAGCTTCTCTCAGCTTGGCCCCACCCGCCGCTCCTGCTCCGGTCCCGGGCCCTCCCTCCACGGCCCTGCCTCTTTCTCAAGAGGACGACATGAGAACACAGCGCTAGGAGTCCGCAGCCCCACCCTGACACAGCCCCGCTTCCCGGGCGCAGGGGCTTTCCCCACCCGCTCAGCCTCGCTTTGGAAAGGTCCAGAGCTTCGGCGGGGAGAAGAGGAAGGCGGGGCCGGGGCGGGGCCTAACTGGGAGGAGGGACCGAGGTGGCAGCCAGGAGGGGCGGGGCTAAAGGCTGGAAGAGACTCTCCTACACCAATCAGCGAGCCGAAGACGGGGCAGGGCTGAGAAGAAGCGCAAGGCAGGTATGAAGACCACGGAGGCCGCGCCGAGCCAGGAGCCAGGGCCGTGCTTGAAAGCACGGGGATGTGGGTGGAGCTAAACGGAGGCCGTGCCCGTAGGAGGAGTCAAAGGTGGAGGGAGACCGAGACTAGGCTGGGCGAAACGACACCCTTAGCGGAGGGGGCCGGAGGCGGGGCTGAAGAGAAACCCAGGAGGGAGGAAAAATTGAAGCGGGACAGAAGGAGGCGTGCCCGGAAGCCGAGCAGGAAGGAGGGGGCCCAAAGGTGGCCACTCTGGGGAAGAGCCGGAAGGGGGCGTGGCCCATAGCAAGAGCGCCTGGCTGGTGCTGAAGGTGGGCGGGGTCTGGAGACGGGGCCCAAACACGTTGGCGGGGGCTGTGCCGAAGAATGCCGAAGAGGGTGGCGTAGGGAGGAGCGTAGGTCCTTTCCCATTCAGCGAGCCAGGTGCGTGGACTGGGCGAGGTTAGCTCCTCGCAGCCTAGGCTAGGACTGGGCGGAGAGGCAGCAGTTGGGTCGGGTTTGGAGAGGAGGCGCCACTCCCACCTACAAAGGAGGTTAAATTGAAGTATGTTTCCCCTTCTGGGATGCGGGAAACGTTTGGTAACTTGATCTGGGTGGCGGTCTTCGCTTCTGAATATTTCTCCTGTCGGAAACTCTCACCCAAATCAGTGTTCCAGCCTCCCCGGAACAGGCGGAAGGGCCTTCAAACAGCACACGCAGCAGGTTGCCCTTCTGCCCTCAGCTACAGACTTCCTTGAAGGCTGGGAATTGTCCGAAATCTTGCGGCCGACCTGTGATTTCATGATCGTGTTTTTTCACATCGCTTCCCCCAGAACCCGCCTAAGGTAACGGGAGTCCTAAGAACAAGGCACAGTTTGAATGGAATCCTGGCCCCGCGAGACCAGCAATTATAGCTTCGCTTGTATTGTTTGATGACGTCCGTGTCTGCTCTCAAAGGAAGAGAAATCAAATTGGAGAAATAGTGATACTGAGACCAAGGCCAGGAACGTTCTTCCTCCCTCTTCTAACTTCTGGTTCCGTCTTCTGCCTCAAATCTCTGTTTAAATATCACCTCCCTCAGAGAGGGCTTTCCCACCCCACCTAAAGATGTTCTCTAGTTTAGTCTCTTACTATTTTTCCTTCATGGTATTTCTTAGTCTTGTCATTTATTAGTCCGTTGGTGTGTTTTTGTCTGTCTCCCCACTAGAAGGTAAGTTCTTTGGTTGGGTACACCAAGCATCTTTGGTTGGGTACATCACAGATACCAGACCTAGTGCAATGTCTGGCATAGACCTGGTGTTTAATAAATTACACTTGTATGAATGAATCAGTCAATCAACCAGTTAAGGAGTTGTTCCCTGCCAATCTCCTTGGCTCTGTTACTGACCATTCCTGACCCCTCACCTCCCTCCCTTTGTACTGGCCTTACCATGCACACTTGAATACACCACAGTCTCTCAGCACCCTCTGCTGTAGCACATTCTCTACTTGGACTGCTCCTCCCCTTCTGCCTAGATGCCTCCTGTTCATCCTTCAAAACTCAACTGAGGAACCACCTCTTCTGAAAAGCTTTCTCTGCCCTCCCATCCATTCCACCACCAAGTGCTCACCCCTCCCTGGGCAAGTGATAATCCTCTTTCTACTGGCACTCAGGATTATATTCATGGCTTCAAAGGTCCTACGTGATCTACTCTCTGCTACCTTTCTGCTTATCCTCTCTTGTACTGCTTGCACCTCCTCTCACTCTGCTCCAGCCATACTGGGCTCCTGGCTGTCCTTCTGACACCCCAAGCATCCTGCTAACCGCAGGACCTCTGCACTTGCTGTTGTGTCTGCCTCAAACACTCTCCTCTCAGATGTGAGCATGGCTCACTCCTTCAGATTTCCACTCAAATTTCACTTGCTCAGAGAAGTCTTCCCTGGCCCACATTTAAAGTAGCAACACCTACTTCTCTGTGCCTTTTCCTGCTGGATTTTTCTTCATAGCACTTATTACCGCCTTAAACACTGTTTGTTTGTTGTCTCTCTCCTATCCCCACCTTCTACTATAGTTTTTATGATCTTCACAAAGACAGGATTTTGTCTGTTTTGCTCATTCCTCAGTCCCTAGAACTAATATTTGTTGAATTAATGACTATGAACTAAACAGAGAAGTGTTAGGAATACTCTGTGTTGGGGCGCCTGGGTGGCTCAGTCGGTTGGGTGTCCGACTTTGGCTCTGGTCATGATCTCACAGTTCGTGGGTTCGAACCCCGCATCAAGCTCTGTGCTGACAGCTAGCTCAGAGCCTGGAGCCTGTTTCGGATTCTGCATCTCCTTCTCTCTCTGACCCTCCCCTGCTCATGCTGTCTCTCAGAAGTAAATAAAATATTTAAAAAATTAAAAAAAAAAAAAAAGGAATACTCTATGTTGTCCAGAAGAATTCTTGAAGATCACGGTATGAAGGGAGATGTTTCTGAAGAATATGCTGGCAATACGAGCTGAGGTGGTACATTTACTAGTTGTCAGGCAATGTGCTAAACACTTTTCAAATATATTTAATTCCCATAACAGCCCTAAAGGTAGGTCCTATTATAATCCCTACTGTACAGATGAGTAGACTGTGGCACAGAGGTTACCTTTCCCAAGGTCACATAGCTACTAAATGCTAGAGTCAAGTTCTAGAGGCTGCATGCTGAACACTATACTAACCTGCCTCCTAATTATCAAGGACCTACTATTGTTGGTCCAATAAAGGAGAGGAATGAAGCAGAAACATTCTTTTGCCTTCAGGACACGTGGTATAGGCTATGATGCCTGGAGTTGTGGCAGAATTTTTTCTTAGCCACTGTATTAGGGTTCTCCAGAGGAACAACCAATAGGATATATAGGTATAGATGGAAATAGGTGATAGGAATTGACTCACATGGTTATAGAGGCCAGGAATTCCCATGATCTGCCATCCGTAAGCTAGAGAACCAGTAAAGCCAGTGGTGTAATTCAGTCAGAGTACAAAAGCCCATGAATTAGCAATGGTGATGTCCAATGTCCTGAGCAAGAGAAGATGGATGTCTCATTTCAAGCTAAAAGCAAGTTTGCCCTCCTCTGCCTTTTACTCTATTCAGCCTTCAACAGATTGGATGATACCCACCTGCATTGTTGAGGGTGATCTTAGTGTACCAATTCAAATGCTAGTCTCTTCCAGAAACACCGTCACAGACACACTCAGAAATGTTTTTACCAGCTATGTGGGCATACCTTGGCTAAGTAAAGTTGACACATAAAATTGACCATCAAATCCACCAAGAGGGAAAACCAGCCAAAGAAGTAAAGCCATCACGTGGAGGAAGACAGGAGTAAGAAAATTCTAGAAGAAATGGGCCAGAGACCTGCTAAAAACATACCTGAAACCTGACCTACCTCTAGACTTTTCCATGAACCAATATGTCTTTATAGTTTGAATAGTTTTAGTTGGTGATTTTGTAACTTGCAATGAAAACATTTCCTGGGAACCTGGGTGGCTCAGTCAGTTAAGTGTCTGACTCTTGATTTTGGATCAGGTCATGATCTCATGGTCATGAGATCTAGCTCCTCACTGGGTGTGGAGCCTGCCTAAGATTCTCCCTCTCTCTCTGTCCCTCCCCTGCTGATGCACACCTCCCTCTCCTTCTCTCTTTCCCTCTCTCTCTCTCAAAAAGGAAAAAAGAGAAAAAAGAAGAAAAGAAAACAAGTTTCCTAACAGATGAGTAGGGTTCAATAGTTGGAGGTATAACGCCTCACATTTTTATGGGGCATTTGTTTACAGAATGCTGGGAGGTATTCCTGACAGGGCATAGCAAACATAAAGGCAGGAATGAATGTAAGAGCTTGGGGTTTCTGCAGCACAGGGTATGAGCTGAGATGGAAAAGATGAGATATAAAAGGTAGACTAGAACTAGTATCTGGAGGAATTGCTATCTACACTAAACTAAGTAGATGGTGGTAACCACTAAAAAGTTTCAAGCAGAGGTTGCTTTAAAATGATAAAGTGTCAGGGCATCTGGGTGGCTTAGTCGGTTGAAAGTCCAACTTCAGCTTAGATCCTGATCTCCCAGTTCATGAATTTAAGCCCTGCATCAGGCTTGCCGCTGTCAGCACAGAGCCCACTTCAAATCGATCCTCTGTTCCCCTCTCTCTCTGCCCCTCCCCAACTTGTGTTCTCTCTTTCGAAAATAAACATTTAAAAATGATAAAGTGTCAAGCTTGGAAGAAACTTTAGAAGTAATCTGATTCAACTCTGGGATCTGTTCTGTCTTCATTTCACAGATGAGAAAATGTGACCTGCCCAGTGTCTCACAGATGGTAGACAAAGGAATCAGGATTTGAACCAAAGGCCTTCTGAGTCCCAAGGCATACATTCAACCACTTCCTCTCCCCACGATTAGAATTATTTCTGCCCTGTGAGCTCACCCTGAATGGGTGAATCCCTCTTCTAAATTTGGCAGTAATGTCTATAAAGCTACCCCAGCTAGGATTAGGAAGATGGATGTAGAAGGGGAGAACAGAAGGACCTAACAGGTGTCTTCATTGGAGACACAGAACGAAGGCAGGTGAATGAAGTGGAAGGAGCAGATGAGGGAGAGGTGGTAGGGAGAGAATCAGCAGGAGCTGTAGGAGCAGATAGAAATGGAGGGATGTAAGAAGTCATTGAGGAAGACTTGTTAGAACAGGGGTTGAGAAATCAGATGCCTCAGGGCCAGGCAGGTACCATAAATGAGCAAAGTGAGTTAGGTGTAAGATAATAAAGAGTAATAGGGCCTGTAGCAAGTTGGGAGTTCAGGCTCCTTCTAGAGGAGGCAGCTATAGGATGGAGGTGCCCAGTATTGCCAGGTGCCAGATTTTAAAATTAAAAAAAGAAAGAAGAGCTCTAAGTCCAAAGTTTTATACGAAATCATCTGGTTTTTAAGTGCTGGCAACTATTTCAAATTTTTTAAAACAAGAGCACTGCCCTGGACAAAAGACACACCTCTTAGGGCTGAGTTTGGCCTATGAGCTGCTAGTTCATGCCTTCTAATCAATTTGGGTCCAAACCTCCCCTCACTACCTACCAGCTGTGTGCTCTTAAGCAATTTACTCCACCTCTCAAGACTCAGGTTCTTATCTGCAAAATAGGGACAATTAATTCCCCACATTATAGAGTTGCTGTAAGGATTTTTTGAAAAATAAATGCACATAGGAGCACCTGGGTGGCTCAGCCTGTTAAGCATACAACTCTTGATTTCGGCTCAGGGCATGATCTCAGGGTTTGTGAGATCAAGTCCCTCATGGGGCTCCAAGCTGTCAGTGCTGAGCCTGCATAAGATTCCCTCTCTCCCAATAAAAGGCATCAGAATTGGTAAAGAGGAAGTAAAACTTTCACTTTTTGCAGACATGATATTCTACAAAGAAAACCCAACAGACTCCACCAGAAGCCTATTAGAACTGACCCATGAATTCAGCAAAGTTGCAGGATACAAAATCAATGTACAGAAATCGGTTGCATTTTTATACACCAATAATGAAGCAACAGTAAGAAATCAAGAAACTGATCCCATTCACAATTGCACAAAAAAAAACATAAAATACCTAGGAATAAACCTAACGAAAGATATAGGAGATCTGTATGATGAAAACTATAGAAAACTTATGAAGGAAATTGAAGAAGACACAAAGAAATGGAAAAACATTCCATGCTCATGGATCAAAAGAATAAATATTGTTAAAATGTCTTACTACCCAAAGCAATTTACACATTCAATGCAATCAATCAAAATTGCACCAGCATTCTTCTCAAAACTAGAACAAACTATCCTAAAATTTGTATGGAACCACAAAAGAACCTGAATAGCCAAAGTAATATTGAAGAGAACGAAAGCGGAAGGCATCACCATCCCAGACTTTAGCCTCTACTACAAAGCTGTAATCATCAAGACAGTATGGTAATGGCACAAAAACAGACAGAAAGACCAATGGAATAAATTCCTAAATTCCTGCCTCCCACACTAATGCACTTTCCAGTGGGAATGATGTTCACCCCTTCCTGTCCACCATTTTGAGAATAAACTCTTTCTTGGTGCTTCCCTAATTGGGGTGAGGAGTAGCCCCACCCCCAGCTTTGACCCAAATCTCCCTCCCCACACTGGCATATAGACAGGATTCTCAGTAGCCAATAAGGGGGGGTGGGGGGGTGGAGGTTGAACTTAGAGAAGTAGAAAAGGAATCTATCTGGAAGATATTAGGAGGTCAGAGAGCTGAAGTGACAGGGTCAGAGACTTAGATGTTGCTAGGACTCCTCCCTAGTCCTTGTCTCTCCTTCTCTCTGCATATAAGCTTTTCTCAAGGATGAACACTCCGCTGCTGCAGCTCACCACTCAACTCTTAGCTGCTCCACCAGAGAGCCTGAAGCTTTCTGTTTCCAGTCTTAATGACAGAATTTCAGTCCTTAAGAAGGACTTCGATTGACCCAACATGAGTGGGTGCTCATCCTTAGACGAATTATCCACTGCTGCTGAGATCAGGTTACTGCGACTGGCCCTGCTTAAGCCAAGTGCCCACTCTGTAACCAATCATTGTCAATAGGGATGTGGGATGGATACAAGGATGGCATTGGAGAGGCACCTCAGTGGCTCAGTCGGTTAAGCGTCCAACTTTAGCTCAGAGCCTGGAGCCTGCTTCAGATTCTGTGTCTCCCTCTCTGACCCTCCCCCGCTCACCCTGCCTCCTCTCTTTCTCTCTCTCTCTCTCTCTCTCTCTCCCCCTCCTCCTCCTCCTCTCTCTCTCTCTCTCTCTCAGAAATAAATAAAGCATTAAAAAACAACAACAAAGATGGCATTGGAACCACAGGGTCAGAAAAGGGGAGGAGCATTTCCTCATGAAGCTTATCTCATTTCCCCTGCCACACACACTTGCCCCTAGAACACTTGCCCCTGGCTGTGTTTAAATGAAAGGCTCCACTCTCCAAGCTATTAGAGAACACACATCCAGCTTACCTAGAGAATGGAGGCATGTCTTGTCAATCTTTGTATCCCTCCAACATAGCCAAACAAGAAGCCCCCATAAGTGCTGTCCAATTGGATTGGACTGATCTGATCCTTGTAGGTATTTAGTCCAACTCACCCGTTTTACAAATAAATGAGACCCAGAGAGGGTAACTCCTGTGTCATGAATTCTGAAAACTGCCCATCAGAAAGAAAAGTTGCAGAACCAGGGTGGGGAGACCTCTCGTGTTGACTTCTACAGTCCAGGGCAGGTTAAACTCTGTGTTTAATCCTTGTCACTATGGACATCTGAGACTAAAAGAAGACATTTCTCATTTGGATGCACTCATTGGCAAATCTTAGTCAGGAGCCCAAATCTCCCAAGTGTTCAGTAATTACGACATCAGAGCCAGAAATCAAATGAACACACCTCAGTTCCAACCCAACCCTGCCTCTTCCTGGACAAGTTCCTCAAGCTCTCTAAGCCCCAATTTTCTCCTCTGTAAAATGGACATAAATTACATTTATCTTGAAAGTTGGGAAGACTAACAATAATGTGTATAGTGTCCATGACACATAGAAGGTCCTCAAAAAATAGTAAGCTCTTCTAATGATTGTTGTTAATGATAAAGAGGATAAAAAAAAAACAAGAGCTCTGACTTCTCAAAGGATAGAGAATTAATTGTTCCTGAGGCTCTTCTGGAGAAAATAAATCCATCTTTCCTGAACAAAAGAATTCCCTTTGTTAAGGAGGAAGAAATGAAGGGAGAAAAGGAGGGAGGGGGGCAAGCTGTCACTGTCTCTACCTTCCCCTGAACTTTGCTCTTCCTCTACCTCAAACTCTGCTCCATCCCACTGCAGTGCTGAGCTCATGTCACATACATGCTATTGTGAGACCACCAGCTTTGAGCTATCCTAGATGGGAGAGGGGAAGTACATGTAGCAGAATCAAGAGGCACCCCGCCCCCCATGACAGCAGAAAGCTCTCATAGGTCAATGGAAGGGTGTTTGTCTCACTCCTCACTGGCTCAGCCCTGGAGCCCTATCTCTCCTCTCTTCCTTACTACTAGGTCTCCAAATTTATCTATAGTAGACAGGCTGGCATCTTTAAAGTATGATCTTCATCAAGTAGGAAGCAAATCATTCCATACCTTCCCTCCCAATGCCTCCTTCACCAGGGACTATCAGCCTCCTAATAAGAGGGGATACCTCCTCCCACTTCCCAGTGACCGTCTCCACCACCACCACCCCCATCTCCACCCTCACCACTGCATCCATGAGTTGCAACACCAAGATCAGATGCAGCAACATTAATTGAAATTGACATTAGGTACTCACTTGGTCAAGCAGAAGCACATTAGAAGAAATATAAACAAGAAAGATTTTGTGTCTGTGGCATTTGTTCTAACAAGAAAAGCCATCTCTAGAGCGTCTTATTCAAAAAAGATTGAATGTCCAGGAAATGACAGATACATGTCACCCCCTTCCCAACCCCAATATTCAGAAGATTCACACACACTTCCCAAGACTTTCCTATCAACTTTACTTCAGCCCTTGCCTCCCAGGTGCATTTCTGTAAGAGCCATCCACCACATTCCCCTTTATGTTCTGTATCTATTTCTCCCAAGCCACTTCTCCATATCAGATGTTTTTATTTGCTGCTGTACCTCAGGAATTCTTGACCAAATGGCCCAAAAATTTAGCTGGGATCCAACCAGGCGACCTGAGACTTAAAGAATCACAACTGTAAAAGACAGGAAGATCCTCAAGTACTCAGGTATCTGCATAAAGAACATAAAATGTTCTTTAAATTGTGCTCTAAATGGCACATTATCTTTTTATGGGTATTAATGGGTGGTGTAGATTACTGTAGATACTATTTTTGTCTGTATAGTATCATTTTCCCTTTTTTTGATATCAGCACCTGTCTTTCCTATGAACCTCCACTCCTGTTCTTGATCCAGGTCATAGAGAGTGTTGTTTCTAAAGTCAGACTGCCTGGGTTTGAATCCTGGCTCTGCCCTTTATTAGCTGTGTGAACCTGGGCAAGTTTCTTAACCTTTCTGTGCCTCGTACAAGAAATACAGAGAATAATATCTACTTAATAGAGTTGTTGGGGGGATTACGTGAGTCCTCCACATATGGACAGCCACATCAATCATTTGGATTAGTACCACAGTTTGAAACCTAATCTGGTTTCTGAAAGCCTAGTCTTGCCAGGCCAAAGCTGCAAAGCAAAGAACATCAGATTCTGGGCTAGTTCATCAGGAGAGAGAATTCTGAGTAGGGAGACTCAAGGACCATCAAATTTCATGCTGCAGGTAAAGGCGCACTTGCGTTACTCTAGCAATTGGTCAGACACGATGAAATAATTG
Organism: Proteles cristata cristata; assembly: GCA_017311185.1. NCBI lineage: Eukaryota > Metazoa > Chordata > Mammalia > Carnivora > Hyaenidae > Proteles > Proteles cristata. Next base: position 18,791 of record JAESUZ010004758.1, read on the forward strand.
TGCTAGGTCATTACTTTAAGGCCCCCAATGAGCCACACTTCCCAAGAATCATTCTTATATAGTCTTTTCCCACATTGACACTGGGCTTGGCCATGTGACCAACTTTAGCCAATGGGACATTAGCAAGCATGATGCAAGCAGAGACTTAATTGATGCTTGTACATTGGTTTATCCTCTTGGAATGCTCATTCCTGGGGAACCTGAACAAACATGTAAGAAGAATGGCTAGAGAGACCAAATGGGAAGAGTCAGAATCCTAGCCATCCACCAACCTGCCAGCTGAATACAACTGCCAGAATGATCACCAGCAAGATCTGTAGAAAAACCACCCACTTGAGCCCAGCCTAAAGTGCACAATCATGAACAAATAAAATGGTTGTTTTCAACTGTTAGGTTTTGGGGTGCTTTTTTACATAGTGATAGGTAATCAAAACAGCAATAATGTTCAATAACCTTTCCTAGATCCATAAAACTTCCAAAGCCTTCCCACACACCTCAGAGAATTGGATTGTTATTATCCTTATTTTACAGATGAGAAAGCAGAGGCCTAAAAAAGGGAAACAGTATCCTCAGCCAAGCAGAACCCGAGCTGCCCCCACTCTTACACTTCTGAATCAGCTCCTTCCACTGCATCTCCCACTGCAATAGCTTCCATCCAGGGGAATAAATTTGTAAACAGCAGCAGAAGGAGGTGTCATATAGAAGGCACACTAGACTGGGAGTCACAGTGGCCCAGTTTGAAATTGGCCATTTCTTGACTAAATGAGTTTAGACAACTCAAACCACTTCCCCCTCCAAGTCTCAGTCTTTCCAATCTTTCAGTGAAGGGGAAACAAACGCAGAAGCTCATGAGAACCAGGGAAATAACTGACAAGGGAAGCAGGCCAGGTGCGGGGAGGCTGTGGTGATGGGTGAGCACACACCCATCTAATGGGGTGTTACTGTGTGGAATCTGGGCCCAGTATAGCTGGATTGCCTAATTTTTCCTTTCCCTTGGAGAGACAGGAAATATAGGTTAAATTTAAAGTTTCTCAGAATTAAAATGTGATGAATTCATTTGGATATTTAAAAAAATACTGTGTGGGACAAAAAAATTACATCCATTTAGTCTACAGACTGCTGTTTTGAAATGTTTTGGCCACATTACTTCAAAATGCTCTGATAGAGCATGCATGGTCATCAAATAAGAATGCCTATCTGTCCTACCTCTGTCCTACACACATATAACATGCCCATCTATCTCACTCGGGCCCTAGAGCCTGAATAGCAAGGAAGCGTTGGGTGTGGCCACCATGTTTTTCCATGGAATCCAGCCTCCCCACACTTCTGCTGCAGGGAAAGGGGTACAAAGGCCTAGCCTCAAATGCCTAAAGTTGGTGGAACCTCATCAGAGGCCCAGGAGTAAAAGGAAATAATATCTCAGTACCTACTAAGTAGATGCTTTGTGGCATCACATAGTGGTGAAAGGCCCAGACCTTCCAGACAGACAGACCTGGGTTTGACTCCTGACTCTGCCACTTATGAATTACATATTCTTGGGCTCGTCTGTTGCCTCTCCTGGCCTCAGTTTACTCATCTTTTTAAAACAAAAATCTTAATATTTCCAGTCTCTCAGTGGGAACTGAACAGAAAAAATGTATATGTGACAGATACTATGAATTGGCTACCCCTAAATTGTTTACAGCCTCCCTTGCCATGAAGGCTGGCTTGATTTCCTTGGCTTCCTAGCAGGTACCATACAACCTAGGTGACAGAGTTCTGACCAGTGATATGTAAGTGAAAGTTGCTGAGTGTAGGAATGCCTGGGTGGCTCAGTTGTCTAAGTGTCTGATTCCTGATTTTGGCTCAAGTCATGATTTCACCATTTGTGAGATCAAGCCCTGAGCTGGGCTCTGCCCTGACAGCACAGAGCCCTGCTTGGGGTTCTCTCTCTCCCTCTCTCTTTGCCCCTCCCCCACTTGCTCATCAGCTTTCTCATTAAAAATAAAAATTTTTAAGTTTACTTATTTATCTTGAGAGAGAGAAGGAGAGAAAGAGAGCATGCATGGGGGAGGGGCAGAGAGAGAGTGAGAATTCCAAGCAGGCTCTGCACTGTCAGCATGGAGACTGATGTGGGACTTGAACTCATGAACCGTGAGATCATGACCTGAGCTGAAATCAAGAGGCAGGCACCCAAACCACTGAACCACCCAGGCACCCCAATAAATAAACATTAAAAATGGGTGTTGCTTACCAGCTAAGTATTTTTTAGTTTAAGTGTAATTAACATAGAGTTAACCAATTATATTAGTTTCAAGTGTACAATAAAAGATTCACAGTTCTATACATTACTCATCATGATAAATGTACCTCCAGAAAATTTTTTTGTATTTTTGGTAGGTTTTTTTTTCCTTTTCTTTTAAAGACAGACAACTGGTCTTCTTTAGCCTTTTATACTTCCCCCTGTATTTGCCTGGAACACTGATGTGATGCACAGAGGCACAGCAGCCATGTTGAAATCTTGAGAACCAAGATTGACTTGATAAGAATGGTAAAGCAGAAAGACAGAAAGAGCCTGGATTCTTCCAGACTTCTTATGTGAGATAAATGAAGCTCTATATATTTGTGCCACTGTTACTTTCAATTCCTGCTTCTTGCTGCCAAGCACATTTCTGACTCATACAGCATAATATCTGGTTCATCATAGTACTCAGTAAATATGACCTAGTATTAATTTGCCTATGTTACTTTTCATAATTATAACCATCTATGCTGTGAGTATTATTACCCTCAATTTAGAGTGGGGAAAGTCATACCTCTTCCCAGAGTGGGTTATAAAGTTTCAATGAGATGGGTAGCCACAATAACAGCAAACATTTATCAGTATTTGCTATGTTCCTGGCACAGTTCTAAGTGCTTCACATGTATTAACTTTCTTACTCCTTACAGCATCCTTGGATGAAAATGTTATTATTATTCCCACCTATCAGATAAGAAAACTGAGAGCAAAGAAGTTAAGTGACTTGCCCAAGGTCATATAGCTACCAAGTAGCAGATCCAGGATTTGACCTCAGCAGTCTTAGGACAGTGTCTGGCATCTGAGGATGCGTGTGTGTGTGTGTGTGTGTGTGTGTGTGTGTGTGTGTGTGTGTGTTAACTGGAAAAAAAGAATGTAGCTCATAGAAGTTGTGACTTGTCTAAAGCCACACAGCTAGGAAAAGATGGTAAATATGAAACCAGGATTTGGACTCCTATCTGGCTGACTTCAGACCCACAGGGGTGGGTGAAGAGGTGTGTGGCCTCAATGTTGAAGAGTCACATATATCTGCATCATGATAAAAGGCTATGTAAAGAGAAAAGGCTAGAACCATCCTCAAGGCTGCTCCCCATCCAGATAAAGAACCCACGGCTCAAAGAGGAAACACAACTTGCCCAAGTTCACTCAACTATAAAGGGGCAGTGCTGGGCCCAGGATCCATGGAGCTCTAATCCATGACTATGGGGACATAGAGGCTGGAGGAGGGCTGTTCATCCCTGATCATTATGATTAGGAAACGCCTTGGAAAAAGAAACATAGTGGCAGCAAGTGACAACCCAGCCATTATTTATATTAATTAAGAGGATACTAAATTGAAGGGACACAAAATAGTTACCAGCCAGTGCTCTGACAGCTTCACTATTCTCTAGAAGTCCAACTATGTTTGCATGGGGTACAGAGAGCAGCTTCTCACATCCTGGCTCTCTACTAAAGAGCTTAGTTATCCAAAAGAAAATACTAGCACTCCTGCCCAGCTCTGGGTGAAGCTGTGATAAACTAACTGAAATTCAATGACTTGGATTTCAGAAGGAAAAGGATACTGGTAGGGAAATATAGAGTGTATATTCACTCAACAAATATTTCACCAGCATTTTTATGTGCCAGGCACAACGCCATGATCTATGAATATGGTGAAAACCAAAGCAGGTAAAGGCCCTACCTTCATGGGGACTATATTTGTGGAAGGATTGAAATCTACCCTCTACAACTCATAGGCGCACACACACAAAAATGTATAGGTTACTTTTTATAAGTAACTTAATATCTATTATTATTATTCTATTATTGAGAGACAAAAATATAAACCTGATTAGTAACAGTGACTTAGTATCTGCCAATTGAAAATAATTTCATGTAGGCATCTGGCATCTTTTGAGTTAAAAGTTCATCTTTCTTTGGCCCCCATCCCTTCCTCAACTCAAGATTATATCTAGGTGTTAGCTAGTCCACACATGGATCCTTGTGCTGTCCTCTAGGAAAGCTACTTAAGAAGTCAGGGGCAGCGTGTGGACCACCCTCCCCTCCCCACATGGTATCCTGAGAAACCCCAGGATATCATGGCTTAGGGGAAGAAAGACCCATCTGTAGCCAAAAGCCAGAGCCCTCCCATATCTCCTCAGCACTCACCTCCATGCTCCAAGATGATTACTACAGCTATGACCCAAAAGACTCAGCCACAGGAACACACTTGGCCCATGCACTGGACAGTGTAGAATTACTAGCAATAATGCCCACAGAAATATCCTTCAACCAATTACAGATGAGAAGTTGATGGCTACCCCAGGGTCCTCACCCATCATATAACTCAGAAGGGTGTTCTTTTCTCCCAGAGTTCCCCAGTGGAATTAGCTCCAGTTACCCAAGTGGCAAATTACATGGTCACACATAATTTATTGGCAGCCTCTCCTTTGCTGCTTTGCTCCCACCCTATCAACAGTGTTTCTTGGGATCACCCTCCAAATTAACTATTTGGTCTCAAATTCTTGTCCCAAGGTCTGCAACTGAGCAAACCCTAAGACACCATCCATTTAATAATAGTTTTTAAATGTCATATTGTGTGATGCTAGACAATAAGCAAATATGGCAAAAACCCCTTAATCTCATGCTATTTAGACAGATATTTGATCTGTGTATCAAAAATATTAGTCTAGGGGCACCCATGTGGTTCAGTCGGTTAAGCGTCTGACTTCAGCTCAGGTCCTGATCTCGCAGTTTGTGAGTTCTCAGGCTATCTGCTGTCAGCACAGAGCCTGCTCCACATCCTCTGTCCCCTCTCTCTCTGCCCCTCCCCTGCTTATGCTCTCTTTCTCTCTCTCTCTCTCAAAAAGAAATAAACATTTAAAAATATATATTAGCCCAGGGATGCCTGGTGGCTCAGTTGGTTGAGCATCCAGCTTTGACTCAGGCCATAATCTTGCAGCTCATAGGTTTGAGCCTTGCCTCAGGCTTTATGCTGACAGCTCAGAGCCTGGGGCCTGCTTGGGATTCTGTGTCCTCTCTCTCTGCCCCTCCCCTGCTCATGCTTTATCTCTCAAAAATAAGTAAATACTAAAAAAGTTTTAATATCTACATTAGTCCAAATATGGATTAATTAATTATCTTATATGACACATATATTAATGTATCTTTAATATATGACACATACATACCTCAAACATTTTCATTTAGTCTAAAATAAATAAATGTACAGTTAGATTCCAATCTTTTGACAGAGGACTGATCTTCAGAAAATTCAACATTACTCACAAAGGCTTCTAGGTGAGTAGAGATATACCTGGAGAGAACTTGAAGAGGCAAGGGGATGATGGAAAGGAATTAATTGGTGGCATGGCAGAGCCAGTGCTAGAATTCAAGGTTGTGAGTTCCAACCCTCATGTTAAGGTCAAACTGCCCCAAGCTTCAAGCAGTCAGGACTGCAGGTCCCAGGGGCCTAGGGACAGTGGGCAACCATGTTTCCCAGCACTACTGCCCCAAATATGTGGGCAACTGCTATCCAGTCCAGTTTCATGTAGTAGTCTGATGTAGCTACCCCAGTGGCACTGAACCTGCTTCACCCATTAACCCACCGAGAACAAATACAGAGGGACACATAAGAGAGTGTGAGAGGGAACTCCCTCCCAGAATATTGTTTTAATTTATTATGGGATCATAGGAAATACATATGGGAAGTCTCCCATATCGCGCCCCCACACCAGTGTATAGATGGGCCTCCTAAGGTACAGACTGGGAAAAGGGCCTGGTACCAAATTCTTCGTTCTTATAAGGAGCACTTTAGTTCAAGAAAACTAAAGAGGCTTCATGGTTCCCAATGGTTTCCCCAGTGACCATGCGAATGCTTCCCACCTTTATTCTGGAAATGAAGTCCTAGTGGTTGGTCCAGGCCATGAGCGTGTGACTCAAATTAGGTCAGTTAGAGACATCTCCTGGAATTTCATACACCAGAACTAAGGGAGAGTTTTCCTCTATCCCCCAGGAGTTGCTGAAGCTGAAAGGCTACGGTTCTAGAGTTGCTAGAGGCCACATTCCCTTCCCTGGGGAAAAAGACTATCTGTGATAAGCAAGAATGGTCCCGACAAGCAGAGTGGCAGAGAAAAGTGAGACAGAGAAGAGCCTGACAGCATTTGGAAATCTGAATCCACTAGGATCAGTTCTACCCTGTGCTGTCCTTAGTTTGGTTATGTAAGCCAATAAATCCCCCTTTGTGCTCAAACTAGTTAGAGCTGGGTTTCTATCACTTCCAACAAAGAATCTTTGACTAATACAGATATCCCTAGCAATGGAAAAGAGTCAGGAGCTTTCAAATAGCCTCCCAGGCAACAAATGTTCATAGTCAGGGTCAGTGGCCACACAGAGATGACTGCCAATAGCTAGGTCTTAAGCATATAGGAAATAACCTTCCGGGTAATACACTTAATTCTTTACACACACACACACACCAGGGATAAAGGGGGGAAGTGCTTTAAGGAAAAGGTATTGCCATAACAGAACACTGAGTCAGGAACTTTTATTTAATCTCTTTATAAAGCCCAGATCCTAGGTATGTTCTAACTATATAAGGCAGCAAAGAAACTAGACACATTAGCACTGTTCTGACTCTTATTCTCTCTCTTTTCTGAATTATTTCTAAATTAATGCATTACCTTTTATAACTTTAGCCATAAAAATTAGAACAGATCCATTTTTTATGAAGAATTGCACAATGTGTATCTCCTCTCAAACAGAAGGACTTGTGTACATGTAAAAAAAAGCTTCAGCATAAAGCACTGGAGTTATTTGTCAATTCCTCCAAGAGGCCCAGCCTGGTGGGCAGAGGAGGGAGCTTAGAAACATAAACTTCACACCAATATTTTATTACTTTTTTATTATTGGGAAGAAATATTGGTTAATTGAGAAAAGTGAATTTAAGTTTTCTTAAAGCCCTGTTCTGGAAGGGGCAGGAGTGGGGGTGGGGGAGGAACCCACTGTGTGAATGTTTATCATTTGAGACTTCATTGTATTTTGATACTCTGAGGTTGAAGAGAAAATCTGGGGAAGGCTTTGCAAAGAGGGCTTGAGGTTCCATGTGAGTAAAAAATGGCAAGAGGAACCATGGGCTTTTGATAGATGATAGATTAGATTGCTGTCAGGAATATCTTCTCCCTTTCTCTCCCCCTCCATGGGTGGAGTTTATTTCCTCACCCCTTTGACTTTGGACTTGGCCATTAGACTCTCTCTGGCTAATGGGCTTAAAATATACTTGTGTAGATGGGCATGCTCTCTTGCAATTAAGTCATCACCAAGGGAGAAATATGTTCCGGTTAGCCCCCTGGTCCTAGGATAAGAGTCAAACAGATTTAGAGCCACCCCAACCAACTTGAGTGAAAGAGAGTTGTCCAGCTGACTAGGAAACTAAAAACTAAAAACCAAATATCATATGCCACTAGGTGTTTGAGGTTGATGTTGTGTGACATTACTATAGCAATAGCTGATTGATTCAAGCCATTAGTGTGATTTCCCTGGAATACACAAACTGACAAACCCAGGTAACATTTGAGTTATTTTACTAATAAAAGTCAAACTCCTAAATAGAGTGAATATTTAAACTTTTATCATAACTGATTTTATTATTACTGATTAGGAATCAAGCTGAACACTATAACATAATTACCCTCCCTTACCCCCACAACTTGCTGACTTTATGCTATGGTTTCAGGAAGTGGAGAAAGAATGGTGAAGTTTCAGCTCTAGGACCTAATATTAACTCCTAACCTATCTGATTGGGGCCATGGGGCTTGTAATTGGGATATCCATAGGTGTGATTTGTTGGAAAAGGGAATCTACCATGAGCTCTAAACACTCATGCATGTTCTTACTGGATATGCCAAGAATGCAGGCCCTGATTGCCCTTCATCCAGGCCATTTTCAGGGTTGAGTTGAAGGCAAGCAACCTTAAAGGATGAAGTGATGTCTTTCCCCCCAAGAAAGTGCAGGCCTGTTACTGCTCACTGTAAAAGCAGTACATTCTCCAAGCTCAGTGTTCTTCTCCTATAAATACAACTCACTGTTTGTGCAGACCCATCTGTATAACCTCCTTGGGACTTAGGAGACATGGGGAATCCGTGGAAGCCTGACATTCTGGCTATACCCTCTCTGTTCCTGTCTCTGCCCCAGGCGTCTGTCTTCTGCCAGCACCTATGAAGCAGTCTAATGTCTCAGCTTGTAAGTAGGGTAAAATCTCAGTCCCTTCCCAGCTCCTGACATGGGTCATCTCCCATGAATGTTACATGACCCCGCACTGCACAGGAATGAAGAGTGTGAACTCCTCCAGAGAGCAGGGACCCTTGAGGCAACATGAGGCACCAACCTGGGAAAGCTTAGTGCAGGGACTCCTAGAAAGTGGATCGTATCACTGGTGGGTCTCAAGATGATTTCAGATGATATGTGAAAGAGCATAATTTTAAGTTTTAGTGGCAATTATTTTTTTTTTAATATTTTATTTATTTCTGAGAGAGAGAGAGAGAGAGAGAGAGAGATTGGCAGCATGAGCAGGGGAGGACCAGAGAGAGAGGGAGATACAGAATCTGATACAGGCTCCAGGCTCTGAGCTAGCTGTCAGCACAGAGCCCGATGTGGGGCTCAAACCCATGAACTGTGAGATCATGGCCTGAGCCGAAGTCAAACACTTACCGACTGAGCCACCCAGGCACCCCATAGTGGCAATTATTTCTAATGTGTGTTAGAAAAACGGTTTTCCTCTTTAAAGACATATCTAAAGAAAAAGAATAGGCTAACTTAAAAATATTCTTAAATAAGACTATAAGTGTATATAAGTTAGATGTGATTAACTGGAACTAAGAAAAAAAATCTTTACAGTCACTTCAACGCTAAGAACCAAATGTAATGATCTTACATAATGGAAGGTCTGGATGTTCCAGTTTTCTACTGCTGTATAACAAAGCTTCCCACTTAATGACATATGCTCACAGATTTTTGAGGAACAGGAATTCAGACAGGGCAGAGTGGAGATGATTTCTCTCTGTGCCACAATGTTTAGAGCCTTACTTATCAAGGAGGACTCTAAATGCTGGAGGTGACTCAACTGGCAGAGGCTGAAATTATCTGAAAGCTTCTCTCCTTACATGTCTGGCACCTAGGCTGGCACATCTCAAAGACTGAATTCAGTACGAGCTGTTGACCACAGCACCTACATGTGGCTCCTCTACGTGGTTTGGGCTTCCTTATATCATGGCAGACTCAGTGTAGTCACCTTCTTACACAGTGGCTCATGGTGCCAAGAGCAAGTGTTTTAGGCAATAAGGCAGCAGCTATAGGCTCTTTTGTAACCCAGCCTCTGAAATCACCTTGAATCACTTCTGCTGTACTCAAGCCCATCCAGGCTCAAAAAGAAAGATGTAGACATGACCTCTTAATGGACAGTATGTCAAAGAATTTATAGAGCTAGTAAATACTTAAATTCCAAAAGACCTAAAGCTGGTGGCTTTAAATATATCATTAAAAAAAAAAAAAAAAGAGGGGTGCCTGGGTGGCTTAGTCGGTTAAGCGTCCGACTTTCGCTTAGGTCATGATCTCGCGGCTTGTGGGTTCGAGCCCCACGTCGGGCTCTGTGCTGACTGCCAGCTCGGAGTCTGGAGCCTGTTTCAGTCTGTGACTCCCTCTCTCTCTTACCCTCCCTGCTCACGCTGTCTCTCTCTCTCTCTCTCTCTCTCCTAGAAATAAATAAAACATTAAAAAAAAATAAAAAAAAATAAAAAGAAACTAGAGGTGTCTATACTTAAGATGCTGCTGACATACTCTCAAGTGTTCAGTATATTTGCTTGTTATTATTGCTTGAGTCTTCCAGATTTTTCCCCACATATACCAACTCATATAAATATATGAATATCATGGCACACAGATAAAACATTATACACACAATTCTGTAAGTTTAAAAAAACTACAATGAGGATATCTCTTTACATCTGTGTCTGTAAAATGATCTCTTTTAAAAAAACTTTTTATTGTGAAAAATTTGAGACATATACAAAAGTAGAGGAATCATTCAATAAAGTCCCACATGCCCATCACCCAACTCCAAAGATTACCAACTTATGGACAGTCTAGTTTCATCTCTGCTAACATCCACCATCTTTCCTCTCATTTTATTTACTTACTTACTTACTTACTTACTTACTTACTTATTAAGTAGGCCCTATGCCCAAATGGGGCTTGAACTCATGAGTTCTTGAACTCAGGGACACAACCCTGAGATCAAGAGTTGCATGCTCTACTGACTGAGCCAGCCATACACCCTGCTCCCAAATTATTTTGAAGCAAAACTGAGACATCAGATGATTTCATTAGTAAATAATTTAGTATGTATAATAGTTATCTCTTTTTTAATTTTTAATTTTCTTAATTTTTTAAAAAATTTATTTCTGAGAGAGAAAGAGAGAGAGAGAGACAGCATGAGCAGGGGAGGGCCAGAGAGAGAGAGAGACACAGAATCCAAAACAGGCTCCAGGCTCTGAGCTGTCAGCACAGAGCCTGACATGGGGCTCAAACCCACAAATCGTGAGATCACGACCTGAGCTAAAGTCAGATGCTTAACCGACTGAGCCACCCAGGTGTCCTTTAATGTTTTATTAAAATTTTTTTAAATGTTTATTTATTTTTGAGAGAGAACATCAGCAGGGAAGGGACAGAGAGAAAGGGGGACAGAGGACCCAAAGCAGCCTCTGTGCTGACAGCAGAGAGCCCAACACAGGGCATGATCTCACGAACCGTGAGATCATGACCTGAGACAAAGTCAGATGCTTAACTGACTGAGCCAACCAGGTACCCTTAGTCCTTTTGTTAAATGACAAAATCAATACCTGGTTGCTATAAAGAAGCCTGACATTACACACAAATAACTTGGAAAATAAATATTCTTTATAGCCTCAACTCCTAGAAATAACTGCTGTTAACATACTCTTAGTGACTATTTCCCTAGATCTCTTGATCTATGCACATACTTAAAAAAAAATCAAAATAGGCACATTTGGTACATTGTTTTGTTTGTTTTGTTTTGTTTTGATCTTAGAGAGAGAGCACAAGCAAGCAGGGGAGAGGGACAGAGGGAGAAAGAAAGAGAATCTAGAGCAGGCTCCATGTTCAGCACAAAGCCTGATACCGGGCTGGATCCCACAACCTTGGTTGGGATCATGACCTGAGCCAAAATCAAGAGTTGTACACTCAACAGACTGAGCCACTCAGGTACCCCAGGTATATTGTTTTGTAACAAAAACATTTTATTTAGCAATATACCTTGGCCATATACTCATTCAGCAAAGGTTCTAGATCTTTCTGTTGGATTTTCCCAGCTCCTAATACGCTGGAAGGTGGGACAAGTTCTAGTGTAAAGATTCAGGCAGAGGGTGCCTGCCGTGGCTCAGTCAGTTAAGCATCCAACTTTGGTTCAGGTCATGATTCCAAGATTTGTGAGTTCGAGCCCCATGTCAGGCTCTGTGCTGACAGCTCAGAGCCTGGAGCCTGCTTTGTGGGTTTTTTGTCTCTCTCTTTCTCTCTCTCTCTCTCAAAATTAAAACATTTAAAATTTTTTTTTCAATATTTTAAAATGTTTTATTTTTTTCTGAGAGAGGGAGAGAGACGGCATAAGCAGGGGAGGGGCAGAGAGAGAGGGAGACACAGAATCCAAAACAGGCTCCAGGCTCTGAGCTGGCAGTCAGCACAGAGCCCGAAGCGGGGCTCTAACCCATGAACTGCAAGATCATGACCTGAGCCGAAGTCAGACGCCCAACCGACTGAGCCACCCAGGTGGCTCAAAATTTTTTAATTAATGAAAAAAAAAGATTCACTCAGAAGCCACAATGCAAAAGCAAGAAAGCCAACATATCGACCCTTCCTCTCATCCCCTCCCCGCTAAGTTAGAGTTTTAATTAAATCAGTTCAGCCCAATCTGGACAAATCTTAGCTGGGTTTTAAGAGGCAGTTCTGATCTGGATATTTGAGAAGCAACACATAATTAGGAGGGGACAGAGAGAGCCTTTTCTTGAGAGGCTGAACAGTAAACTGTAAATAACTTTGACTGGGATTCCAGACACCTGAGCTTCTTATCTTGACTCTGCATTTTGTATGCTTTATTACTGTTAAATTTTTGAGATATCTCTTTCCTAGCTGAATTACAAAGGTGGAGAACAGAAGTATCTTTTTATTAGGCCATCTTATGAGGCATAAATTGGGAAAAGAGGCAATAAACCTATCACTATTTGGAGAAAAGGAGTATATAGCTGGAAACACCAAGAGAATGAACTGAGAAAATATTGCAAACAATAAAAGAATCCTGTAGAATAATATGGTAAAGAATTAATAAACATCAATTGCTTTTATACATGTAAACATCAACCAGGTACAAGACCTAATGGAAGAAAATATCCCACTTATAAAAGCAACAAAAAAGATGCAAAAGGATTCATTTGGTAAAGACATTTAATCATGTCTTTACAAAATACCTAGGAATCATTTAATCCTTTCTTTTTTTATTTAAAAAAATTTTTTAAATGTTTTATTCATTTTTGAGACAGAGAGAGACAGAGCATGAGCAGAGGAGGGGCAGAGAGAATAGGAGACACAGAATCAGAAGCAGGCTCCAGGCTCTGAGCTGTCAGCACAGAGCCTCATGCAGGCCTCGAACCCACAAACTATGAGATCATGATCTGAGCTGAAGTTGGATGCTTAACCACTGAGCCCCCCAGGCACCCCAATCATTTCTTTATAAAAGGCCTATATGCAGAAAACTTTAAAATATTACCAAAGAGGAACGAACACCAGGGTGGCTTAGTCGGGTCAGTGTCCAACTCTTGATTTCAACTCAGGTTATGATCTCACAGTTGATAAAATCAAGCCCCATATCAGGTTCCGCACTGACAACACAGAGCCTACTTGGAATTCTCTCTCTCCCTCTCTCTCTACTCTTCTCCTGCTCATGTGAACTCTCTTTCTCTCTCTCTCTAAATAAATAAACATTTAAAAAAACATATTAGCAAAGAACATCAAAGATTTGAACAAATAGGAAAATGTATACTTGTATAAAATGACTCAATAACACGAAGATGTCATTTTTACTATATTTATATTTACATTTATCCTAATGCCAATAGAAATACTAACAAAGTTATTTTTTAAACTAAACAAGGTGATTCTAAATTCCATAAAGAAAAATAAACAAACAGGAGGGGCACTTGGGTGGCTTAGTTGGTTGAGCATCCAACTCTTGATTTTGGCTCAGGTCATGATCCCAGGGTCATAGGATCAAGCCCCATATTGGGCTCTGTGCTGGGCATGAAGCCTGCTTAAGATTCTCTCTCTCTCTCTCTCTCTCTCTCTCTCTTTCCCTCTGCCCCTCTCCTACTCATGGTCTCTCTCTCTAAAATAAAAAAGATAAAGAAGGAGGAGGAGAAGAAGAAGAGAAAAGAAAAAATAAATAAAACAGACAGGAATACGTGGGAAAACTCTGAAAAAGAGAATGAGAGAAACCAGCTGCATCAGACATTCAAAGTTATTACATAACCACAACAAAACAGTGTGGCCATTCACATCAATAGATAGGGAGTAACTACTTGGACAGAAGAGAAAGTACAGAATACACCCAATATGATCAGGGTGGCATCTCACACCAGAAGATAAAAAAGAGAATATTTCACGAGAGTTGATGGGACAGCTGAGTAGCCTACATGGGGAGAAAAAAAGTTAGATCCATTCCTCACTCTCTTCACCAAGGTAATTTCTATACGAATCAAAGATTTAAGTTAAAAATATACTAGTTGAGGGGTGCCTGGGTGGCTCAGTTGATTAAGCATCTGACTTCGGCTCAGGTCATGATCTCACAGTTTGTGGGTTTGAGCCCCACGTCGGGCTCTGTGCTGACAGCCAGCTCAGAGCCTGGACCCTGTTTCTGATTCTGTATCTCCCTCTCTTTCTGACCCTCCTCTGCTCACGCTCTCTCTTTCTCTTAGAAATAAATAAAACATTTTAAAAAATTTAAAAAAATACATACTACTTGAAAACATGAAAAGTTTCTCTATTTTGTTGGCATGAAAAAGTCTTGTCTAATCATTACTTAAATTACAAATAAATCAGACAAAGAAAGAAAGAAAGAAAGAAAGAAAGAAAGAAAGAAAGAAAGAAAGAAAGAGGGAGGGAGGGAGGGAGAGGGTGGGGTAGAAAGAAAGGGGAAAAAACTTCCATGGCAAAAATACCAGAATCACGTTTATTTTTAAAAAATTTTTAATGCTTATTTATTTTTGAGAGAGAGAGAAAGAGAGAGGACAGGCACAAGTAGGGGAGGGGCAGAGAGAGAGAAAGAGACAGAATCTGAAACAGGTTGCAGGCTCTGAGCTGTGAGCACAGAGGCCGATGTGGGGCTCGAAATCTGAATGGGGAGATCATGATCTGAGCCGAAGCTGGACACTTAACCGACTGAGCCACCCACACACAACCCCAAAATCAAATTTAAAAAGCAAACAATAGGGGCGTCTGGGTGGCTCAGTCGGTTAAGTGTCCGACTTTCGCTCAGGTCATGATCTCGCGGTTCGTGGGTTCGAGCCCCGCGTCGGGCTCTGTGCTGACTGCCAGCTCAGAGCCTGGAGCCTGTTTCAGTCTGTGACCCCCTCTCTCTCTGACCCTCTCCTGCTCATGCTGTCTCTCTCTCTCCTAGAAATAAAGAAAACATTAAAAAAAATTAAAAAGCAAACAATATATTGGGGAAAATATTTTCTGTAACTCATATCATAGACAAAAGGCTAATGTCCTGATATGTAAAGAGTTCTGGGAATCAAAAAGAAAAACAACCCAATATTAAAATAGGCAAGGATAAAAATGGATAATTCATCAACAAAGCAAGTGCATGAAGAGATGTTCAAATTAACTCAGTCAGAAACATACAAAACATGGGGCGCCTGGGTGGCTTAGTCGGTTAAGCGTCCGACTTTCACTTAGGTCATGATCTCGCGGTTTGTGGGTTCGAGCCCCGCGTCGGGCTCTGTGCTGACTGACAGCTCAGAGCCTGGAACCTATTTCAGAGTCTGTGTCTCCCTCTCTCTCTGACCCTCCCCTGCTCACGCTGTCTCTCTCTCTCCTAGAAATAAATTAAAATATTAAAAAAAAAAAAAAAGGAACATACAAAACACATAGATCTGCTGTTTTTCACCTACAGATTGGCAAAAATCTTAACATAACACTCTGTTAGTGAGCCCACAGCAGTCTCATTCATCTGTGGCAAAGTTAATGAACAACATAAATTGGTACAACTCCTATTGAGGGCAATTTGGAAATGCCAAAATTTACAATACATATGCCCTTTGACCCCAAAACTCCATTTCTGAGAACTTATAACAGTAATATTTACCAGTAAGTATGAAATGATGAATGCACAAGGTTATTTGCTGCAGTATTGTTCATAATAGCAAATGATTAGAAAGAATCTAAATGTTCATTAGGAAACTGGTTAAATAATTTGCAGTATATAAACAATGGTACACAAGTATAAAAAGGAATGATTGGGACTTCTGATTCCACCAAAATGAAATAGCCCCATTTCTCCTAGGTCCTCTTGCTTAACTAAAAACCTCTGGACGTAACACAACAACAAGCATAAGAAGACTCTGAAGGATGGAAAGGAGAAGGTACATTACAAACCAATAGCTGTCATGAATTTAGATGCAAAAATCTTCTTCAAAATATTAGGAAATCAAATCCAGCATTCCTTAAAAATAATTACATACCATACCCAACTGTGATTTATTTCAGGCATATATAGGGGAGGAAAAATTTTTAGTCTATCCTAGTTTCTTTTGGTTAGTCTCCTAATTAAATCAACACAAGGTAGATTCACAGGAGAAAAACAAATTTAATTACATACATACAGGAAAAAATATGAGACCCAAGACAAGTTGATCAGTTGAGGCTTATATGCCATCCTGAGCTAGGGAATGGAATAGGGGTCTGGGGCTTCAAAAGGAAGGAGGATCATTTACAGGACAACAAGAAGAGTAGATGTTTGATAAATGTTTGTCCTGACGAACAGATAGGTCTTTCAGATAAAAATTCTGTCCCATAATAGCTCTTTCTTGACCAGGCCCCCTGTCTAAATACTTTTAGGTAGTTAAGGGAGAGGTAAAAGTTTGTCTTGAGTTTGCTGGGTCTTGATGGCCTTCAGCTCAAAATAATCCACATGCCAAAGTGTCATATTTTGGAGTATTTTGCTCCTCACAGGTATGCAATTGTGGTATGATAATTTATAGTAAGAAATATATATTGGACCTTCCTCTCAGTTTCTGGCACAGAGCTCCTAAAACCCTTGTAATTTCCTGTGAGGAGAGTCATAAATGTAACTTTTGTTATCTTAATGAGGTAACTTTTGGAAAGCACCTAAGGTGGGAGCTAGCTATCAGGAAAACTAGCCATGTGCTTAGAGGATTGAGACACTCAGTTCTACCTCCCTGACCTCTGGGGAAGGTAGAGGGGCTGGAGACTGAATTCAAGCACCAAAGGCCAATGATTTAACCTATAATGCCTTTGTAATGAAGCCTCCATAAAAACCCAAAAGGAAGAGGTTCAGAGAGCTTCCGGGTTGGTAAACCAAAAGGCTTCCAAGTACCATGAGTGCAGATTCCAAACTCCACAAGTCTCTTCTGGCTGTTGGTTTGTATACTTTAATATCATTTGCAATAAGTCAGTAATCCATTGCATAAATGGGTTTCCTGAGTTCTGTAAGCCACTGTAGCAAATTAATCAACCCTGTGGAGGGTGGGTCATAGGAACCACTGATTTACAGCCAGTTGGTCAGAAGCAGAAACACAGGTTAACAACCTGGGTTTGTGGCTGGATCTGAAGTGGAGGGCAATCTTGTGGGACTGAATGCTTAATCTGTGGAATCTGATATGATCTCCAGATAGTGTTAGAATTGAGTTGAGGGGTACCTGGGTGGTTCAGTTGGTTAAGCATCCAACTCTTGATTTAGGCTCAGGTCATCATCTCATAGCTTGTAAGTTCAAGCCCCCTGTCAAGCTCTGCACTGATAGTGGGGAGTCTGCCTGGGATTCTCTGTTTCCCTCTCTCTCTGCCTCTCTCCCACTGGCATGCACATGTACACACTCTCTCTCTCATAAATAAATAAATAAACATTAATAAAAAAGAATAGAGATGAATCGTATGACACTCAGCTGTCAGCTGGTGTGGGAGAATTGCTTGTTGGTGTGGGGACAACTCCCTCCTACTACACATACACATGCGCACACACATGCACACACACATTGGAACAAGCCAGTTCATCATATCAACAGGCTAAAGAGAAGTGATATGATCATATCAATTGATGTGGACAAAGCATTGCCAAAATACACTGATTCATGATAATAAAAAAAAATACTCTCAGCAAACTGGGAATAGAGGGAAACTACTTCAACCTGATAAAGAACATCTATCAAAAAACCTATAGCTAATATCATACTTAACAACGAAAGACTCAATATTTCTCTCTATGACTGGAAACAAGTCAAGGATGTCTGTACTCACTACTAGAAGTTATAGCCAGTGCAATAAGGCAAGAAAAAAAACACAAGAAAGCTAGGAAGAAAAAAAATCACCTCTCTTTGCAGATGACATGGTCCCTTATACAGAAAACCCCAAGGAATCTAAAAATAAAACAAACAAAAAGCAATACAAAACTTCCTAGAACCAATAAACAAGTTCAACAATGGTCATAGGATGTAAAATCAACACACAAGTATCAATCATGTTTCTTTAAACTAATAACAAACATGTAGAAACTGAAATTAAAAACATAATACCATTTATAATAACTCCAAATATAATTAAAGAATTAGGTTAAAACTTAACAAAACATATGCAGGATCTGAATGTTGAAAATTACAAATTGTTGATGAAAGAAATCAAAGACTTAAATAACTGCAAGGACATGGATTGGAAGAAAGATGTCAGTTCTCTTTAAATTGCTCTATAGGTTTTACCTAATTTCTATCAAAATCCCAGCAAGTTTTTAAAAAAATTTTTTATAGATATGAACAAGTTTAGGTTAGTTAAGCCAATATTGAAAAAGAAAAATAAAGTGGATAATAAAGCCTATTATATAAGTACAATAATCAAAGCAATTCAATATTGGGAGAAGGAAAAACACATAGATCAAACAGAACAGAAGATCCATAAATAAACTCATACATATATGCCCAATACAAAAACAATTTGGGGCTCCTGGGTGGCATAGCTGCTTGAGCATCTGACTTTTGATTTCAGCTCAGGTCATGATCTCATGGTTCATGAGATCGAGCACTGCATCAGGCTCTGCACTGACCCTGTGGAGCCTGCTTCGGATTCTTGTCTCCTTCTCTCTCTGCCCCTATCCCACTTGCTCTCTCAAAATAATATGCAAAATGAGAGGACCCGGGTAACCCCCCTTCCACCCCAAGCTGGATGCTCGGTACCCGCTCAGGCCCGGGCACCCTCTTCACGACATCGCCCAGGTCTCCGGAGCGTCACCGTGAAGAATGGGAGCGAAGGGGAGCTGGCTTGGGGCCTCCCTCTGCTGTCAGGCGGCTCCGCCATCAGGCTCCTCTGCCGTCAGGCAGGGGTCCTCCGCCATCTGGCAGACCCTATCTCGCCCCGCCCCCTCCCCCCGCAGCCTCTCTCCGGGTGTCCGGCGGTGGTTCAGGCTGTGGCTGTGGTCGCTGTGGCGATGCAAAATTCTCAAAATAAATAAACTTTGAAAAATTAAAAACAAAACAAAACAAAACAATTCAATGGGGGAGGATAGCCTTCTCCATAAATAGGGATGGAGCAACTGGACACCTATAAACAAAACAAAATAGAAAAACACAAAACCTTGACATAAACCTCACACTTTACACAAAAATGAACTTAAGATATTACAGACTCATATGTACGATGGAAAACTATGAAACTTTCAGAAAAAAATTGGAAAAAAATTCTTCGGGATGGGTATGGGCTTTGTGTCCCCCTCAAAATTCATGCTGAAGTCCTAACCTTCAGTAACTCACAGTGTGATGTTTTGGAGATAGGGTCTTTAAAGAGATAATTGAAGTTAAATGGGGTCATTAGGATGGGTCCTAATCCAGTAGGACTGGCATCCTTATAAGAGGAAATTAGGACATAGACACACATAGGAGAAATCCTGTGAAGAAGCCATACCTTCTTCACAGAAGAAGGTTGCTGACACCTTGATCTTGACCTTCTAGCCTCTAAAATTGTGTGTAAAGCAATCAATCAATCAATCAATCTCTGTTTAGACCACCCAGTCCATGGTACTTTGTTACGGCAGTGCTAGCAAAGTAATAAGGGAATGTAGAGCTAGGCAATAAGTTCTTACATTTGACACTAAAAGCATTATCCATAAAAGGTAAAATTGATAAGGCAGATCTCATTAAAATTAAAAACTTTTTCTCTGTGAAAAGACTCTGTTAAGAAGATAAAAGGACAAGTTATAGACTAGGAGAAAATTATTACAATCCACATATCTGACAAGGGACTAGTATCTAGAAAATACAAATAACTCTCTCAAAACTCAACAGTAAAAAATTCAAAAACAATCCAATTAGAAAATGGACAAGAGACATGAATAGACATTTCACCAAAAAAGATAGATAGAAGGCAAACGAGCATATGAAAATATGCTCAACATCATTAGCCATTAAGGAACTGTAAATCAAAATTATAATGAGATATCACTACGTGCCTATCTGAATGGCTAAAATGAAAAATAGTGACAATGCCAAATGCTGGCTCAGATGCAGAGAAACTGGAAATAACCCAGCAATCGCACTCTGGGGCAATTATCCTGGAGAATGAAAATGAATCTTCACACTAAAATTTATATTCAAATGTTCAGAGCGGTTTAATTTGTAACAGCCCCAAACTGGTAACAACCCAGATGTCTTTCAATGGGTGAATGGTCACGCAAGCTATGACGTGTCCATATCAAGATATGCTGGTCAGCAGTGAAAAGGAACAGGCCTACAATACACGCAATAACCTGAATGAATCTCCAGGAAATTATGCTAAGTTAAAAAATCAATCCCAGAAGGTTACAAGCTATATGATTCATTTGTATATCAGTCTTCAAATGACAGAATTATAGACATGCAGAACAGATTGATGGTTACCAGGGGTAAGAAAAGATGAGGAGGAAGTGTTGGGGAGGAAGCAGGTGTGGCAATAAGAGGCCAACACATGAGATCCTTGTGGCGATGGAACTATTCTGTATGTTGATTATTATCAGTGTTAATATGCTGGTGATATTACATAATATACTGGTTTTGGCAAAAGGTCATCACTGAGGGAAACTGAATAAATGGTACACAAGATCTCTCAGAACTATTCTTTTTTTTTTTTTTTAATATTTTTATTTATTTCTAGGAGAGAGAGAGACAGCGTGAGCAGGGGAGGGTCAGAGAGAGAGGGAGTCACAGACTGAAACAGGCTCCAGGCTCTGAGCTGGCAGTCAGCACAGAGCCCGACGTGGGGCTCGAACCCATGAACCGCGAGATCATGACCTAAGCGAAAGTCGGACGCTTAACCGACTAAGCCACCCAGGCGCCCTTCTCAGAATTATTCTTATAACTGCATGTGAACCTACAAAAGTTTTATGTTAAAAAAGAGAGAAAATGAGAATGCTCTCTATAATGATGTGGGAAGTTCTCACTATTAAGGAGTGAAAAAAAAGCATCAGAGGAGTTTGAGTATTTGTGTGCATAGATAAATCTGGAAGGATACATGTGAAACCAGGTTATTCACTGAGGAACTCCTGAGGGTGTCAAGAGGTGGATGGGGAAGGGAGTGTGTGGGAGAGGCACACATGTTTTCATAATGTTGGGTTTTTAACCATTGGAAAAATTTTTCAAGAGATTCTTCTGAATTCCTCTGTAAGGAGAATGGATTGGAGGGGCCAAAGGTAGAATTGGGGACACCAGAAAGGACACTTTACCCAGCAAGAGAGAACAATAGAGCTCCACATTCTTCAATGCAGCCTAATCTATCTTTTAAAACAAATTAACTGGGGTGTCTGGGTGGCTCAGTCAGTTAACCGCCTGACTTTGGCTCAGGTCAGAATCTCACGGTTCGTGGGTTCGAGCCCTGCGTTGGGCTCTGTGCTGACAGCTAGCTCAGAGCCTGGAGCCTGTTTTGGATTCTGTGTCTCCCTATCTCTCTGCCCCTCCCCTGCTCATGCTGTCTCTCTCTCTCTCTCAGAAATAAGTAAAACATTAAAAAATTAAAAGGGGTGCCTGGGTGGCTTTGTCGGTTAAGTGTCCGACTTTCGCTTAGGTCATGATCTCGCGGTTCATGGGTTCAAGCCCCGCGTAGGGCTCTGTGCTGACTGCCAGCTCAGAGCCTGGAGCCTATTTCGGAGTCTGTGTCTCCCTCTCTCTCTGACCCTCCCCTGCTCTTCAATCTCTCTCTCTCTCTAGAAATAAATAAAAATATTAAAAAAGAAAATGTAGCGGGTACCATTAAAAAAAAAAAAAAAAACAACAATAAATTAACTGCTGGGGCACCTGGATTGCTTAGCCAGTTGAGCATCCACTCAAGTCAGGCTATCCACTGAGAGTGCAGAGCCTGCTTGGGATTCTCTGTCTCTTCTCTCTCTGTCCCTCCCCTGCTCCCATGCATGCACTCTCTCTCTCAAAAATAAATAAATATGCATTTAAAAATAAGACAAATTAACTGCTCTCTGCTGGGAAAACTTTCTCACCCCTATGTAGGAAAAGGGCAGCCATTCAAGACATTTCACAACCTGGTCTACAGCTGTTATCTCCAGGCTCATCCTTTCTCATTGCCCCTTGAATCACAATGTTGTTTTACCTGAGCACATGAAGTATTGTCACACCTTTGTGCCTTTGCCCATGTTCTTCCTTCTGCCTGGAATGCCCTTCCTGCACATTTCACGCTTACCATCTCCAACTCTTTAAGTTCAAACTTTGGGTTCTCCTTTTTTCTAGATGCTTTCCTAACCAATCCATCTCCTAAAACCCCATATCCAATTACTTCTCTCTGTTGAGGGTTCCCAAGGCACTTTCTCTAACTGCCATTTTATCACTTGTGACATTGGCATACACTCAGGTGTGACTTTAATTACTTGTTACTAAATAATTAATTGAGTGGTCGTTTGTTTAATATCCTTTCCCCCAGTAGGCTGCCAGTTTCAGGAAGGTAGGAACCATGTCTGTCATATAATCTCATTGACTGGGGCTGTGTCTAGGATCTTGGGGCTTACTGCTAAGGGTTTATCTGAACAGTCT